>LOJH01033541.1:0-16254 GCA_001685095.1 Ellobius talpinus | reverse complement strand
TCGGGTGTAAAGCTAGCTGTGTGGGAGCCGGGCGGGATGAAAAGCAGGCCTGCTGCTCCCCTTTCACTACACTGGACTTCTTCAATATTGCCAACTCTAACCAAGGTTTAAACTCATATGCTAAATAATAAGAGTTAGAGATATGAACCTGTTCCTTTTCCTTCTCATTTCTTCATAGCCCTGAGAAAAATACTCTTTTATATCCCTAAATCTTAAGAATCAGTTAGACAAAAAAACCTCTCCCTAAATTTCCATAATCCTTGGACAAATTTGCCACACTGTTCCTATTGCTTTAACATTCTCCATCCTCCTCCAATTTTATATATTGCTAGACCCTAATTGCTAGACAAAGAAGAATAAATCTGATAAACAAAGTAACATAAACAACTCAATGTGATCCCATAAACAATGTGCTGCAAGAGCAAGCTTAGTGTCCCCTGCAGACCTCACAAACAAATGGTTTTCTTGGTCATTATTCTCCCCATCCAAATAGCAAATATCTCATGCTGAGATTAAGCAAGAAAGAACTGTTTTTTAAAAGCAAAATTTAAATAAATACAATAAAAACAACGCCATTTCTATTTCCTTTGCTTCTTTGAATACCCAATGGATGGGGAAAATGTAGATAGGCAGCCACTTGCTTTAGTCCCTAGACCCTATTGGTTTTTCAAATATTTGAAAATTAATATAACAAAGAAAACTTTTCATTTCTTTCAATATAGGGAAACTTTTAAAAAGTCAATTTATACTATCTTTACACTTAAAAATAACTTTATTTTTATATAAAATACTCTAGTATTGTGAATGTTAATGGCAATAATGTATTTTTATTACTCTGACATTCAAAGAAGGAAAATGAGTGTATTTGTCAATAAAACCATAGCACTGTGAATTTCACCCATAAACTTTCTGAAAATATCAATATCAAGAAATAGCAGCAAAATAAAATTGACATATTACCCAATATATTTATGGTAGCATTCTGTTTAAAGTTGAGTTTAAGCATTTGTTTTAGCCTTGAGAACGATGACAGCTAAATAATGACTTTTCCATTCATCACTTTCACACCCAGTTTTACTATACCAACCCAGTTCATGGGTTCTCACTGCAGTCTCAGTAGCCACAGATGGAAGTAGTAAAGGACCGAAAGGGAGCTGCATAAGGAGGCTCATTTTCAACCATGCACTTTTGTGATTGACTCATTGTATGTTTTTGCTTCTTTTACTCATTTTGAAATGGGATTAGCAGTCGTATCTATCTCATAGGCAAAACATGATGAATTAATCACTTTAAACGCTTCCAAATATATACAATCCAAAGCATCTAATAAACGTTAGACACATGTTGATGTCATTACCTGCATACTGTTTTTATCATCAAATGACTTACATTTTACTTGCAAAGAAAGAAAGAAGAGGGAGGCTTTTTCTGAGTTCCACGACATACTGAGCCACATCAATGGACGTGCACAATTATGAGATGTGATCTCTTTCTTCAGCAAACTTGAACCAGCTAAATTGGTATGTCCTCTTCTTCTCCAGAAGAAAATAAAATTTAAAGGTGCTTAGATGGAAAGATGACCTAGAGAATAGTCCATCTCTACTAACCATAAGTATTACATGAATAGCATCAAGAAAACTAAAACAGAAACCAGAAGGTGAACTTGAGAATTCTGAGGGAGAGATACAGAGAGGCAAAGCAGCAGATGTGGAACTGAATTGAAATCCTCAAGATAGTAAGTGGGAAAGGCAGGACAAAACAATTTGTTATATAACTTTGCCTGGGGAGTTGTGAACAAACATCTATTCATCACAGAGGGAGCACCAAATTAATGAATCATCTCAGTCTACCTTAGTGAACCAGTGAGTCTGTTGGAGTTACTTATAGGACTGACTATGAGTGGCTTATAGGACACAACATCATCAAGAAGTCCATCACAGCATGGGTGCTAAGTCACAAAAAGCACATCCCCTATGACTTGCAAACAGCTGGAAAAGTCATCATCGCCAGCAGTTTTTTCTCCTATGTAACCTTAGAGAGGACATATCTAAGTTTCTGGAACTTCCTGAGATTTATGAGTTGTTTACTTCATGAGGCTTTCAAGTTTTGTTTACTACCCGAGACTTCATAAGCATCACCCCAGAAAGGGATGTCTCAATTTAAGTTCTGCATTACAATAGAAGGCTACTACTTTCTGAGTGAAAAAGCGAAAGTAATCTTCAGGAGCAAAGACTTACCTCTGAGAAGGTGATAGGTCTTTGTTGTTGGGTAGGTCACTTTGGTTAGTATAGATATCTCTTCTTAGCATTGTAAATTTTTGTTTTCAAGACTTATTTTATTTTTAGCTGTATGTTTGTGTGTGTTTGTGAATGTGTGTTGTGCGGGGGAGTACTTGCAGTTGCTGGGAATTGTATTGGATCACTTAGACTTGGAGTTCAAGGTCAATGTTTACCACAGATGTGGTGAAAGGAACTGAAATTGTACTCCTTAGGACAGCAATGCTATTCACCACGTGCCATCTCTCCAGCTCCATCCTCTGAGTGTTTTTATATTTATTTTGCATATATATCTTTGCATAAGGATTGAAATAGAGAGGGAGTAGTCTAATATGCTTATCAATATTGAACACAAATACCAAACAAACTGCTCAATCTAAAACTTATTTGTTAGCAAAAATCTTTCAGGTTTTCAAAGTTCCCCAGTACTTCATAAAAATAACCACAAAATCCACTGGTGAATATATTGCACCACTGCAGAGGGTAAACTAATCAAAGTTGTCCACTTTTAATCTCCGGAAATAGATAAATAGAAACAGCCAAGTTGATTAAAAAGCAACTAATCTTCTCTGATCAAAAGAGGGGAGGGAAGGAGTTCAGATCGCTATCTCTTTTTGAGTCATATCTCTGAGACACAAATGACTGCTCTGTGGAATCTTGTAGAAGAGGATCGTTCATATCACCTCTCCCAAGGATTTCAAAGATGTCAAGAGTAAAATGGAAGAGCGCTGGTCCTACTTACTAATGAGCATTCCCACTGTAGTACAACAGATTAATTTTCCAGGCTCTTAGGAAAACTGTGAACAAAGGAGACCAACAAAACTATGTGATGCATTTTCCATAGAATACAAAGCAAGCTGTCAAAGTAGTAACAGGGCCTGCACCCAAAGAGAAGACTGTTCTAAAAAAGGGTGCAATTGAAGAAGATGAACTGTCTTACTGTGTGGTGCTGGCCCTATTTCATCAGTTCAGTTCCTTCTTGGAAAAGCAATCACTTAAGTGTTCATTGTGGATCACTGTGTATATCTATTCCTAGCACAATCATGACCCATTCACTGCAGTGACTCATATTATGAAAGATATAGATTTTCTTTTTTCTCTTCAGCAGGAGGGTGCCTCATTTCTTTGCTTTCTTACCTCTGCTTGTAGCATGGGGAAGATGATTTGAGGCAGACTGAGGCAGAACTATTTGATATTGTTGCATTGTTAGATAGTAGTGACACCACAGGGGACTATCATTAGGATACGTGGTTCTTTCTTAATGCCTCTATATTTTAAAAACACAGACATTTTGAAATTAAGTATAAGTGAAAAAAATGTAAAGCATACTCCTGAATATAAAATCTGTTTTATTCAGCCAGGAGAGTATAATCCAATATTGGTATCTGGTTGAATAATAGAAACATATGGTGTCAGTGTAATTATCTAGACAAAGACTGTTTTCTGGTAAAAATTATAAACTTCTGATTATTAGCTTGTTATATGTTAAGATATCTGAAAGGGGGTTTTATTTTTAAATATTTTATTTTTGAGAATACCATATATTTTATTAAGTAATATAATCATGTCTACTTCCTTTCCTTACTCCAGCTTTTTTCATGTCCACCCATATGGCTCCTTCCCAACTTCATATTTGTTTGATAACCCACTGAATCCAGTCAGTGCTGCCCATGCATGGCATGAATGTGGGGCTGTCCCATAGGAAACTTATAAGTGGCCACATCCTCCAAAAAGATATTTCCCTTCTCCAACAACTATTAAATCCCAACAACTCCTGAATAAGTCCTGTATCCTGGAGATCTGACCAATCTACTCTAGAATTTTAGCTGACTGATCATGTTTAGACCAATGCTGCAGAGTTCAGGAGTGCACTATCTATCGAAGGTACAGAAGTCAGGACATCTTAGCACATGCTCCCTTCCACTAGCTCTTAGATTCATTCTACCTGTTTTTTGATGATGTTCCCCAAGCAATGATGGTAGATGCATTAATATAAATGACCTGGTTAGGGCCAGGCACATGGTCTCTTATTCTCATCACTTTCAATCACTATACATCCTTCTATTGACTAGTGCCCACTGCGAAACGGAAACACGTCTGAGCAAGGATAAGAGCAGCCTAGGGATAGGAAGACAAAATGCTTGATTGCTTTCCCTTGGCCTCCTGAATTCTAGTATTACAAATCTGTTCCATGTCAGATGACATTTCAAAAATTATTTCTTTTATTTATTGAGATTATATTAAAACTTTTATTAATTCATTGAAGGTTTCCTACAGTGTGTCCACCCTCCTCACAACTCTTCCCAGGACCACCCTAATCATCTACTCTCCCCAGTCATCCTCTGTCCCCAACCACCCAACAGTCCCTAACCTCCTAACCTTGTGCCCCTTTACTTAACCCTTCAAGATAAACTTGTGCTTACCAAACAGACTTGGATGAGTGCTCTGACATTGATGACAACATTTTTTCCTTCCCCCTTTCCATCTAATTTCTCCTTTCTATCCTTCAAATTCAAATTCATGGTCTCCTTTTTCAATAATTGTTAACAATGTGTGTGTGTGTGAGAGAGAGAGACAGAGACAGAGACAGAGAGAGAATCTATATTAAAAAAGTCCAAATTAGAGGAAATCTGTATATAGATAGATCTGGGTAGAGTGAAAGATATTTCTGATTACAGGAAAGAAAGCTACAGTGTTTCTTTTTGAGATGATGAAAATGTTATGAACTTGATTGTAGTAATTTGTAAATATTGTGTTGAATGTGTGAACATATTAAAAATAAATTACATACGTTGAGTGTGTCAACGTTATAGTATAAAAATCTTATAGCTATAAATCTGTTAAAATAGAAAAGAAATAGTGGTCTACTCCAGCTAAATAAAAAGTAATACACATTCTACTGTTTAGTTGTACTTATTTTTATAGAAAGCTGTTTTTTCTCTTTTTTATTGAAAATGACTCTTTCATACAATGTATTTTAATCCTTCTCCAACTCCTCCCAGATCCTTCCCATCTCCCTACCCACCAAAATTTTTGTGCATTTCTCTCTCTCTTTATCTCTCTCTCAAAAATAAACAATAACAAAACAAAGACAAGAAACACAGATAAAATCACAAACACACACAAAAAATCCAAGAACTGAGGACAAGACAAAAAAATGTTCAAAGACAATGAGACAAAAATATTATTGAGTTCATTTTGTGCTGATCAACTACTCCCAGGAACTGACTCTACCCTGAAGTGTGTATGCTAAAAATACCCACTGAGATTCCACTATAGAAAACCCACCCACCCTCTAAAGGCTCAGGGATCTATCTTGAAAAGGAGTCAGAAATATTTTAAGAGGCAGAAGTAATGGATAACTCAAAGGAATCAGTCTCCTCCAGACACAGTAAGACTGATGTGCGTGTGAACTCATAGAGAATGTGGCAGCACAAACAAGTCCTTTACCGGTTTAAGAAGATGGAGTCATAGCTCAGGTTCCTTCCTCTAACCAAGATCTTGTCTGTAACTCATATCTGCTGGAAAATGAAGAATCAGGGTGGGATTCTTATTCCTTCTGAGAAATGTAATTTTTAAAAAGGCAAGAAAAATTTCCATTTTGTTTCTATGCATTTTGGCATGCATAGAAAATAATGCAAGCAATAAAATATTATAAATATTTAAAAATAAAAGAAATACAATATTCTATAACATAGCTGCTCATTCAAAATTATATACTCTGCATCAGGAATAATTCCCTGGGCCAAAATTAAACAATTAGCACATATATTAAAGCTATCTGATATTTCACAACCCAAAATTTTGTAAGAATTCAATTGCTTTCTGTGGAAAATACAGTATCTCTTCTTTGCCTCATTTACAAAGAGTGTCCAAATGTTAACTTTTCTAAAAAATTAAATAAATTACAGCAAACATAGCATTGCTAAGTTAGAAGTAAATGTAAAAGATGCAGAGCAGCTAAGAGAAATGGAGCATAAAGTAAAAGCAGGATCTTTGGGAAATTTAGTTCCCAAATAGGCTCCCATGGTATGTAATTTATTCATGACTCCTGCTGGATTGAGCAAAGAGCAGCTACTTTTCCTCTTGGTTGTGGTAGTCATTCCCTAAAATGTCTCAGCTCACATCTCAATGCAGGTGGCAACTGATGCTCAACTGCACTGCTTCCCTCCAAAACAATATTATGAGCATCACAAGGCTGTAGAAACAGGCATGACGATCTCCATTGAGCATATGCTCTCTGGTTTATGTTTCTGGTTGATTAGAATACATGAGAAAAAGAAAAACTGAAGTCGTGTTTACATACAGGAAGAAAAGACTAGCACAACGGGAGAGACTGAACTTTTACTTAGAGTTTGGGAATTTCTTACAAGCCATTGTGTATTTGAAGAGATATAAGTCTAATTGCTTTGAGGATTTTGATACATATATTTGCCCTTTCAACGGAAAGAAAACAATGTGTGTCTCAGCATACTTGTCGAATGCTTTCAGATTCATGTTTGGGCATTTTAGTTACCCTACAAATATTTTTTTGCACAAATTTTAGCTGAGATAATCAAATCTCATGTATCTTAGCCACTAAATTGTAGAAACATGTTGACCTGAACTGCCTGCATGCTAATCTAATCCTCATTTCCAAGACAAGCCTCATTCACACTGTTATCTAACCTCTAGTGGTTGGCCTTAAACCTTAAACCCTTACACACAATGGGCAACACTAAAGAGACTGGGCAAGTTGCTCTTAAAAATTTGTGTGTTGGGGGGAGCATGCGCATGCTTGCACGTGTGCACGCTTGTAAAACAATAGTAATTAAAGACATTAGAGGTCAAAACTTGACAGGTAATTAAAAATATAAGAAAAACAGCGTGGGAGAAAAGAGAAATAATGTAGATACATTACCTATACATGAAAAACCTCAAAACAATTTTTAAAAAAAGAATAAGCATGAATCCATTTAATACCTTTGGATTTACCAAAATACCTGAATAGTGAATTTATCCATATTTAAGAACAAAATGAAATGCTTGCTTTTTGTAAAATTGATCTATCTTTTTAAGAAAATTTTTTCACGGTTTCTACTCACACTAAAAGCTTGCGATTAAGAGAACTCACAATTCTAGCATGAAAAAAATCAGAAGACTTTTAAGAAAATGCACTGCATCAGCTCAATTTTAATTGCTACCTTCATCATTATAAAAGAGTTCAAAGAAAGACTTGACCTTTATATTGTGAAGTTTCTGGCTTTCATGCTTCGGTGGTTGGGCTACAGCTCTATTCAGAACTGTTCCATATAAAAGTAACGACATCACTGGTAGCTTTGTATGGGGCAAGATCTTCAGCCTTTTACTCACGTGGCATTAAGAAATTATATTTACTATCTAGCTTTCATACTATAATTCAGTATCAAAGCAACAAAAATGTTGTTTTTCAGTTTACTTGATTTTCTGCAAAAGCCTCAGGATATTTGAATTTCAAAGTAGAAATAATTCAAATGAAAGTTAGATGAATTTCTGTCACCTAAATGTAAGTAAAATCAAAATTGCAAAATAAGTCTGTGAATATAAATATTAATAAATAAAATTAATATTAAAAAATAAAAGGTATAAACACAAAATGTTGATGTATTCAAACCTTTGAAGAGTTTATAAATGTATTTTAATTATGTTATTTGTGAGGGAGAATGTGTGTTTATGTGTGTATATAGAAGCATATGTCCATATATATATGTGTGTGTGTGTGTGTGTGTGTGTGTGTGTGTTGAGGGAGACCAGAGGATTATCTTGAAAGACTTCTTCTATTTCTTTCCACCTTAGTTTTCTAGAAATATGCCCTTAGTGAACTTAAATTACTCTATTTTCAGTGAGGGTGGCTGGCCATTGGTCCCCTAGGGTTCACCTGCCTCTACCCTGGAGGTTGGGTTACATATGCACACAGCTGTGCACAGTTTCTCCATGAAGCTGAACTCAGTTTCTCTTGCTTGTACAGCAAGTGTACTACGTACTGAAACACCTACCAGCCTTTAAATGACTTTTGACGGGCATATAATTAAATATTATGATGTGATATTTTGATTTACATACACATTGTTTAATGACTAAATACAAAATTTTAAGATTTCATATCAAAAGTTTTTCATTTCTAGGTGCTTCAAATTTTAAAGCTAATCCACTCTCCTTGAGTAGTATTTTATTCCTGAAGATTAAATTTTCTTTCCCTGGGGATACTTTTATCATCACTATCTTAGCATTACTATTATGTACTCCAAACAAAATTAAGCAATATAAAAAATCTATAGCCCTGTTCATATCTATTTTTATGATATAAACTTTTCAGTATTGGCACTAACTGAAAGGGTTAACACAGTAGACTAACAAGTTCATTGAATGAAAAGTTTGCGGTGATATGGTGACTTTCTTGTCTTCACTTACAATTCACTGAAGCATGAAAATGCTTCTGGCTGTGTAATTGGACTTTTGTGTGAGAAACAAAGTTGTGAATTGGCACTAGAGTGCAAATTTAATTAAAGACACAATTCCTGTGATGATCGGAACATTGATGTCATAACCAAATGCCCTAGTTACAGTCCCAAGGCCTTTACTTTAGAATCTGCATACGGTTCACTTAGCTACTGAAAAAGGGGTCACTCTCAATATTTCGATAAGTGTTTTGAGGCAATTTTATGACTATACACATTTCATAAAGAGTTAATTATAATGTGACCATTTTCAAGTTTACCATATTGAAATAAAAATAAACAAATATCAACGAAAAGCTGTAAGGCAAGGAAAATACAATGAAAATTACTTTATGCAAAAGTGGTGTGTGTCTGTCTGTGTGTGTGTCTACATAAAAATCAACTTTGGAAATAGCCATTTTTCCCATGTAAGGTTTATACAGTTAAATATTTTCTATAAATCTAACAAATAAGACATTCATTTGTAAAAATCTATTAACATTAGAATTATTATCAGAAAATTATAAAATTATTATGTTTCAGACGGACTTCTTCCATTTTTTATCTTTATAATAGAAGAAAGAAAATGTTACGTGAATTTAGATATGAGTATGTATCCTGTGATCTAAAAAGACAGACTGGAAGATTATGATCAAGGTACATAGTATAATGTATGAAACTGTCAAAAATAAATAAAAATGTTCTTTAAAATAAAATAAAAAGAAAATGTATCTAATAAATAATGACAATTTTTTATCCACAGGCAGAAAATAATTGTTGGAGATAAAATACCTAAATTTAGCATATAAATTTTATATCTGAAATTCATTATGTGTTTAAATATTAAAAGATAGAAACCATAGTTCTAAGGAGAACAATTCTAAAGAGACATAAATTAGCCAAAGGACTCAGTAAAAAAATCTACCTTGATGTTTTAAAGTTTCTACCATACTGAAAGCTTTAACTTTTTTAATTTATAAAGCATTTTAAATGTGGTAGATAAAGGTAAATATCTTTAGAAATTATATTTCCTTACAAAGGAGTGTCGGTAAAGAGGCAATTTAGAAGGAGCTGGAGCACAGAGGTATGAAGATGAATGTGGTGGCAACATAGATGAAGCTGTGCTCAAACATATGGAGGATAAAATTCTAGCCAAACCAAAGCACCATCCATTGGATGCTGTTCTGTTGGAAGAAAAATTTCTTTCAGTCCAACTAAAAAAGAACCAACTAAGCAGAAATGGAACTGACACATATCTACCCATCACTTTCAAAGGCAAAAGACGTAAATAATGAAAAAGCTAACAGTCTGAACTGACAGAATTTATGTTTAAATGAAAAATCTACTTTTTAAAATATTGATTTCATATATCTTTGTTTATATCCCACAAAACTGGAAATTTTATAACAGTATATCTTTTGTTCCTCCGCCTTATTTCCATGTAAAACAATCTCAGATTTAAATATATGTACAGTAAGTATTTATCATTAATATAAAAGAAATAATTAAAAAACACATTATAGAGAAAGCACATTTGTTTCTACCCTACACAGCATAAAACCTCATCGGTGACGGGTGATTTACTTTTGATCTGTCTCTGCTTACCAAAGACACACCGGATCAGTGGCCCAACCGACCCTTGAGCATGCTGCTCAGCACAAAAGTATAAACTCAGTTAAAATGCTATGACGTTTTCTTGTTTACTTGTTTTCATTTTAATGGGTATCTCAATGCATAGGTTTTAAGAGTGAACATCAGAAATTATAATATCCTGTTTCCATGTCAAAAGTTTGGACATACCTTCAAATCTAGACTAATGCTGTATGTTCATTGAGTCGTAAATTTAACCTTCAAAAAGGTATTAATTATTGTTTTACTCAAATACTCAGAAATTCAGGAAATATAATTTGTGCTAAGAACATTGGGGATATTATTTATTTCTTTTACTGATGTCTAAACCTTTGTACTTATCAGGAAAAACTTAGATTTCTGAGCCAGCAACTGCTTTAGAAAGCAAATGCATTATAGGAATAAGGAATATAGCTATTCCAAATGAATAGATAATTTGATTTGCTTGTATGAATTGATTATTGTTATGAATTTTGAAACTCCTTTTTCCTGGCTTACACAATTTGTGGTCAAATAAGATTATTCTTGGTAGATAAAATAATCTAATCATTTAGAAATAGAAATAAGAAATGTCAGCATGATTTGTTAAGTCACAGTGTATCCTTTGAACCACTGTGGGGAAAAAAGACTGTGTCAAAGATAATTTCACTGATTTCAAATCTGACGTATCAGACCATAAAGGATTGTAAGCACATATATGCTACTCAGGAGATAGTCCCAGACATATCTTCATTAAATGGACAGCTTGTTGGTGGGGTACTTCATAAGATTTGGTTTTAATTCAAGTGCCCCAGTACTACAACCTATGTGTGCAGAAGTCCGACCTGACTTTTGGAAACCCAGGACCACAGTGGAATGAATGTGTACCTTCCAGTCTACATTATGAATTTCTAAATCTCAAAGGGATAGTATTAAGAGATAGGACCTTTGGGAGGAGATAATAGCTCCAGGGCAGCCCTCATTAATGGGATGAGTGTCCTCATGAAAGGGGCCTTAGAGTGCCAAGTCACTTCTTATCTGAGGGGAGGGAGGAGTCACAATATATGAATGAGGGCATTGAAATCATCACACAGCAGTTCTGACAGCAACTTGGTCTTAGAATCCTCAGCTTCCAGAACCATGAGAAAGAAAATTGTTGTTTGCATGCCCTTTGTTGATAGAATTCCTGTTAGTATCAATCTAAGTCTTTGTTCCCCATAATTAAACAATTGTCCAAGATTCAAGTGGAAAACTGAAGACACTGACAAACTAAAGTGGTAAAAAATTTCCCTCAAGTCATACTCTTTGATTACAAGTGTTCATTCATGTTCCAAATATTTTTACATTTCAAACTTTTGATATTAAAATTAATAAATAACATTGACAAATTAAAACCTTTACGTAAAACTAGTTGAATCACAGGTCCTCAGATATTTCAGACTCAATCTACTTCAGAATTTTGTACTCATGATTTCATACTATCTGGAATAATTACCTTCAGAAGGTACGAGTCTCTTGCCAATTCCTGTGCCAGCTGCACTCACTCACTGAAGACTTGGCTTGACAACCTGCTGAGAAAAGAGGCACCCACCACCAATCCACTTTAGTCACTTTTCCTAGTCACACTTTTCTCTACAAATCTCCTCACTGTATGCTGTTCTATGATTTTACTGTTGTCTATTATTTCTTACCTTATTGAAATTTATGTGAGAATGGTACTCTCTGTTTGTGCTTTTCTGCAACCCTAAAAAATTTAAACCAATGTCTAATGCCCAGTCTGAAATACTATTGAATGAATGAATGAATGAATGAATGAGCAAATGAATGTGCAAAAATGAGCTGGCTTAATAAAAACTGTTTCTAAGTAGAGGAAACATGTCCTTGCAGTTTTCTACAGTTGAGAGCCAAATACTTCACAGTAGAAACAATCTCATCTGGCTGCTGCACTGCTAAGGTTTTCTGGGATGTTAGCTTTTTTCCTAATGTAAAACCTCTTACCCAGTTTCACAGAATGATTAAATTTTATTCTACTTATATGAACTTCATATATTTAAGTATTATTGAAGTGTTAGTTCACGGTTGTTCTGAATAAAATATATGGTAATAAGGTAGACATAATGAATGATGACTATGCATAACTATTCCCACATTTGTAAAATATTGTTTAAAAAGTGAGTTTGAAACTCAAATTAAATACTATAAAAGTATCTGCTTCAAAATTTAATTTAAGCCAGTAAATGTGGAAGATGTGGGAAATCATTTAGTTAGTTCAGTACTTTTCATACCCACAATTGAAACCAAGAAATTCACAAATGGATGGATATATTATACTAATTATTATATATTACATTATATTATATTATATATTAATTATAGTAAAAATAAAATGCTGCAGGTCCCCAGGTGGCTGCAGCAGTTAGCGGATCCCAAGACCACTGCGGGCCACAAAGTTAGCCAGACCCAGGCAGGGAGCTGCAGGGCATGTAAGAGACTGAGAAGGATAGGCACACCATGGAGAGAAAATGGGTATTTATTTAGTGTGTTATGGAGGGGAAAGGGAAATAAGAGGAAGTGGAGAAGGGAGAAGAGCAGAGAGGGAGAGAGAGATAGAGAAAGAGAAACAGAAAGAGAAAGGGGTGGGGGAAAGGGAGAAGTGGGGAGAAGGGAGCTAGGCAGAAGCTGCCTCTTCAGGAGAGAGTCAGAAAGGAAGGGACGCAGGCTGAAAGCAAAGATCAATTTGCCTTGGCAGACGGGAGGGGATGGGCACGGCTTGTCACTTAAAGGGACAAGACAGACCATTACAATATTGAGTGAGGTAATTCAGACTCAGAAAGACACACAATGAATGCCCCATGTTCCAAATTCTCATATGTAAGTATACAGCATGGGGAAATCACAAAAATCAGGAAAGTATAAATGCAGCAGAGAATGACCACAGGTGAGTTTGGGGAGTAGTGGGAGGGCCCACAAATGTGTGCCTGTTCCCCATAGACTAGAGGTCAGAGAGTTTGAGCTTATTTTGCTCTTTCAAAGTTGACAGCAGGTGTGGCTACACACCCTGACCTAGGGCATGTTTACTTGGTGATTTGGATATTAAGATGGGCCATAGTGGTGGATCCACTCCACTCTAACCAAAGGTCAGAGAAATCAAGCACACTCCTGTTCCTTCATTTAAAATAGGAGGTCTGACATAGGGAGAGGCTGCCTACTGCCTACAGGATGCCTGGTCTAGGGTATGTTCACTGCATATTTCTGCCCCAAACATCAAATTATTTACTCAGGAAATCATGATGTGATGTTTCAAGTATTTAATTAAGTAACTGTTCTGGTTGTTCTTGGTGTCATATTAAAACAGTCTTTTGCCTTCTTCTCCCCTTTTATATTGTAGTATAAAAACATATGAAAATTAAATGCACCCTAATTCAGTATTCATTGTTCACTGAGTTGCCCTCCTGGTACTATCCTGTGTCTTTTTTTATATATCTTTGTTCCTCCTATCTAATGTTTCTTATGCACATGCCCCTACCCTGGAACTTATGTGCCCTCATGGCTGGACCGTGACAGAAGTCACCCCTAAAAGGTAGCTTACTATAGATGGCAACCCAATATGGTGTTTATGACAGAGTGGGAGGAGAAGAATATGATACCTGTGCTATGAAACAGCAGAGAGTGGTTCTGACCAGGGAGTAGGGATGAAGGTCGATACAGAAGAAGAGGGACAGGACAGTTATTACCAATTATTTGATAGAGCCTCTTGGAAAAATATGCCTTTATATTTCCCTAAAATTATATGGAATACATATAAGTGCATGTGCATATATATGATATGCTAAGATATGTATTACATACTTATTAAATTATATTATATATGTGTATATAAAAAGTTAAGTCACTTGGGCTTACATTGCTCCCAAAATAAATTATAAACTTACAAAGATCCCCAAACCAGGCATAGGAAACCTCCTTTTGAATGGCTGTTCAATCAGGTAATTCAAGTTTCTCCTAAACTAAAACAGAGTACAAATGTAGCCCTTAGTTGCCTCAACGGTTGAGGGTGACCTCTATTGCTGAAGACCATGCACATTTAGGACACAGGTCTCAGGTGTTTTGAGCTGGATCTGACCTAAAAGCCTCTCTTCTGCAGCCTAGTTTCCATTGTTTCTGAAAATATTATGCCAGCACCCAAGGGAAGGATTCAAGGAAGCAGTCATTTACAGCCAAAGTAACTATACGCCAGGAGAATTACCACTGTGGCAAGATATGTGTGAACGTACAATAAGTGCCAGTCACCTGTTGATGGTAAGCAATGGCTGACAAAATGGACCTAAGGCCAACTTGGCCAGAGGGATAATCTGGTGAGTATTGTAAACCTAGCCAGTTTTCCAGGGATATGGAGGTCATGGACCTTAGAAAAGAATCACTACCACCACCTTGCAAGTATAGCTTCATTTCTTACAAGTTTCTCTAAATCTTATCCTTATACCCACAAATAAGTGTAGCTACCATCACATCAAAGATGCCTTTCTTAAAGCAAATGTAGGCTATTGCAGAAACTGCAGGGGACAAAATGTAGAAATCAAAGGTTCATGGGAGCACAGCCACAATAGGTACATCTCCATCACAGTTCTTGCATCTATGGCTCAGGAAACATCAGGGAAGAGGGGATAGAAAGATGATGAGACCCAGAACACTCATATGTTAGCTGTGTTACAGACTCTTTCTAATTGTCTGCGTAAGTAACACTGGAACAGTGGCAATACCAAGGATTTGTTAATGTCAACCAGGCAGTATTTCTTGGGGTTCCACACCTAGACAAAAATACAGGCAACTGATGACTTCTGGAAAAAGAAAAAATTAACCATTCCTAGGCATGAGCCCCCTTATGGGTTCTCAAATGCACAGTGATCAACTTTGAAACCATTTACATACAAACAACAAAAAAACAGACCTACCAGGCTATATTTAGTTATATTGTGCACACATACAAATGTACATGTGTGTGTGTGTGTGTGTAAAAACAACAATAAGCAAGGAAAAAGAAGCTATCAATTTGAGGGGATGGAGTCTTGGGAAGATTTTAAAAGAGGGTAGCTGGGAGGGGCTGGAAGGAAGGAAGGGAAAGGAAGAAAAGTAATGCAAATATTTTTCAATTTAAAAAGAAAAGAAACAATTGACAGAAGATTTTATATTGAAAATAACTTTCAAAGCAAGGGAGTATGATGGAAAGACATCATTTCTCTCTTAAAGTTTCAAGGGCATAAGATAATGCACACCAAATATAGACTCTATAGATGTACAGAATGTGCAGAAGCATTCATTAGACCCATTTCATTTCAAATGCATGAAAAATTACACAGTGAAGGAAAAATCTGTGAATGTAAACAGTGTGGTAAAAACTCCACCATTCTTGTTTATTTCAAAGGCATAAAACAACTTACATTGGAGAGAAATCCTGTGAAAGTAAGAATTGTGGGAAAGCGTCTATTGTTCTAAATGTTTTTGAATATGTATTGAAAACAAAATACTATTCACACAAAAGGCTTTATGAATGTACAAAGTATGGTATCTTTAAACTCACATAAGAGCACACTACACTGAAGTCCCAGACATGTCAAAAGTATGGTAAATTCTTTATTATTTCCATTTCTTTTCAAATACAAAAAAAATCACACTCAGAAGAAATCTTACATGTATACAGAATGTGAATGAGCATTCAGTTGTTCTAGAAGCTTTCAAAAACATAATTCACACTGAAGAATACCCTATGAGTTCACAAAGTTTGTAAAGCATCCAGTCATCCCAGAAACTTCTCATAAGTGAAGATAACCAGCACAAATAATAGATTTCAGGGTAAGACTTCATTTTCTGTTTCCTTGCTCATGACCTCCATCCTTCTGCTCCTCATTTGGACCTTG
>LOJH01033540.1:381-16254 GCA_001685095.1 Ellobius talpinus | reverse complement strand
GGAGAGTGGTAAAGGGAAACGGATTTATTTCATCCTGAATGAGGGAGGATGAATTGAGGTGAGTTTTTGTTGTTGTTGTTGTTGTTTGTTTTTGAGGCAGGGTCTCCCTAAGGAGCCAAGACTAGTATCAGACTCTAGATCTCCCTGCCTCAGGCTTCCCAGTGCTGGGATTACAGGTGTATGTCACTGCCCTTGGCTCTGGGAATTTTATTTTATTTTTTTGCCAGTATATGAGTGTGTGTACACTTGTTTCAAGTGTGTCAGTGTATATGAGTGCAAATGTGCATGCATATGTGTGTAAGCCTGAGATTGATTTTGAGTGTTGTCTTCTATTGGTCTCTCTCTCTCTCTGAAGCTGGGGCTCTCCAATTCCAGGTAGCCAGCTTGCCCCTGGCATCTGCTGTCTGCCTCCTCAGTGCTGGGATTGCAGGCAGCTCCCATAACTGCTCAGCTTTAACTTGGATTCTGGGATAAGGCCTCTCTGGTCCTCAAGTCACAACAGCAAGTGAGCTCTCTACCCTCCCCCCCTCGCAAGTAACTTTGAATGAATTGCTCAGGGCACAAGTTACAGACAACAAAGATGCTCCCTGGGCAGGACACTTAGGAAATGGGGCTCCTGTGGGCATGAGTGGCCACTGGTGGCTTTCTGTGCTCTTGCACAACTTCATACTTTCTTTTCAAATACTGATCAGGGGGCAAGTGTTAGACAGAAGACGGCAGGGTGGGCTGGGACTCGCTGGTCTCACTGAGATGCCATACTCCACGCTGCTGTGTATGTCACAGACAACACTGCTGCACCGGCTGCAGAAGAGCGGGAAGTAACAGGTGACATCACACTTGCACCTACGGTCAACAGTTGGAGTTCCAACAAGGCTGTGAAGCCAATGAGCAAGCGTTGCCTAATCCTGTGCAGGGTTGGAGAGGAATGGTGGAGAGAGGGCAAGGACAATGCCTAGGTCAACTCAATGAATCCCCATACCAGCTCTAGCAGTTTCTTATTAGTTATCATACTGCGAGGTTGGGTATGGGTCACTGGCCTCTACTGGACCACAAGTCCCTCACAGCATCTGAGTTGTTCTTGTTTCTCTATGTTGCTCCTGCTACCATCATCGCCATCATTGCTACTAGCCTGTCCACCATGGCTACGACCAAGGAATGACCAGCAAATATACAGAACACACACAAAGGAGTCTCCCGTTGGAACATTCACCCCCAATGGCTCTTGGGGATTGAATGAGAAATGTCCCCCATGGGCTCATGTATCTGAACACTTGGTCCCCAATGGGTGGTGGTGTTTGGAGAGATGATAAAACTTCAGGTGGTACAGCCTTGCTGGAGGAAGTACATCATGGGGGGACAGGATTTGAGAATTTATAGTCTTGCCCACTTCCTGCTTTCACTCTCTGCTTCCTGTGCACAAGTGAGATGTGATCTCTCAGCTTCCTGCCCCTGCCGTCCACATCTATATGTGCCAGGCCATTATGGACTCTCCCTCAGGAACCGTAGCCCAAAATAAACCTCCCCTTCTGTAAGTTGCTTTTGGGGTGGCGTTAATCGGATCAACAGAAAAGTAACTAACACAGCCCTCTTTTACAGTTCCTCTCTCCCCATGAGGGTTCCTCTCCTCGTTAATTAACCTTATTTGCTACCCCAGGTTAATTGGCTCAGAGGTGGGAAACTGACTTAGGCAAAGGCCAGCTGAGACTTTCTCTACAATGTTTGACCTGGTGGCTCTGTAAACATGGGTCCTGAATGCCCTGTACATTCTTTCGTGTACAAGGAAAACCAAGAAAGCATTGGCTATAGAAAGGAAGGGGTAGAGAAGCTAGGAGCATATGGCCCTTGAGCATATTGAGGAAATAATTGGTCACCAGGCTTTCCTGGCTCCAGTCTCTTGAGAGGCCCCCGCTTCAGCAAATTTCCTGTTTTTAAGACCCATAACAAACCTCTGTGTCTGTACAATAAATGGCATTTTCAGCTTAAGCTGGTTTGTGTCCGGCCACTCTATACTTACAGAGAAAAGCTTCTTAACGAATACAATACATGTGTCATCACCCTGGTTCTCAGCAGGCATCACTAATCAATCACAGCAGCCTACTGCTAAGCCTCAGAATCCTACATCTGGCAGCCACTACCAACTGAGTTAAGTTAGCAGGCAAGTAAAAAAACCTACTTGCAAAAACCAAATAAAAACCTCCATAAACTACTGACTAGCCCAGAGTCTGCAGTGAACGAGAATACAGAAGGGTACAAGAGAAGCAGATGGGAGGGAGGGACTCGGTCTGATGGGCCTTTCTAAGTATGGACTTCAGTGCTGGCCAGGGTGAACATCAGCCAAGGGAGACACCAGCAGCCGATATGGCTCAATGCACTGTTTGGGAATGGGCCTAGAATTCACCCCAACATCTCTTAACCACATTTCTTTCACCAACCTGACTCCAAATCTTGGGACGTTTTCTTCCTGTTGTTTAGGATCTAGATACTAGAAGAATCCACTTAGAAAAGGGATACTAATCAAATGCAAGAGCCAAGAGCCGGCTTGGCTGGAGATTCACTGTTGCTTCTCTCTCTCTCTGCTTCCCAGTTTCTGTGGGGCTTGGGGACTAGCCAAACCATTCCTGCCGGTCTTGGGTTTCCGTGCTCAGCTCCCTCCCTAGCGGAGGCTGTATTTTGACTACCCAGAATCCACTCCACCTTTCTATCCTCAGCTCCTGATGATGCCTTCTAAAACTATGGTGTGGGAAGTGTTTCGGTAGACACCCTACCGCCGTCCATATAGATACAAAAAGGTTAGAATGTTGGGGATCTCCAGCTAGGGACCCTGTTCCATTCTCTGGTCTCACTCCTCTCATTCCAAGACTCGCCCTGAGAATGCCCACCAAAAATCAGCACCCCCCCTGGGGCTGCTCAAGACCACACCTACAGGCTATTTAAGGTCTGGTTGCCTAATTTTCCATGTAATTTCTCCCTTGCCTTCTCAAGGGTCACCCAGGAGTTGCTTTGCTCTGCTCAGATTAAACCTAATTTACTAATTCGGCCTGATCTGATTTATTACATCAGCAGCAGCGTTACTACCAGAGGATTTAAACTTTGCAGGAAGGACTCCATACCTGGTTCTAGGGTGAAGCATGTGACTGAGTAGAAGCAATGAATTCCATTCTCTTGCTATAGTTGCTTCAGAGATAGACATGTGACCTAAAATAGCCAATCAGGATCAACCATAGCCCCCCTGTGCCCCGAGGTTTGGTTTTAAACAATCAGCAAGTAGTATACTTTTCCCCACTTCTCGGATGCTATCATTTACCACCTCTGTAGAGCACAGAGTGAGACCGAACCATCCATCCACATGCAAAGCAAGCTGGGAGGCAGACCAGAAAGCTGAACCTGTGGCTCTGGTAGCTGAGTCTGGCCCTGATGGATTGCATAGCCTGTATCATTTTGTTTTGCCCAGATTCCTTTGACCAGGTCTATTTTCCCTTGCATTCAAAACAGCCTGTTGTACTCTGCCTTGGTTATCTCATCGTAAAATGGTGTTCATAACAACTTCCTTTGCAGGGAACTTTTGCCAGGAATAACTGAGTGCTTACAGTTGCAGTCCAGTAAATGGTTTTAGGATGAGGGGGTCTGTGGTCTCCAAAGAAAATGGAATTTGAGGTTTGTTTCTTTGTCTCTCACACAATTTATTCTAGCCTAGTGCCTGGCACATAGAAGGTGCTTAATAAATAATACAGCTGCAATCAGAGGTACTGAACATATACACCTCCACTGGTCCACACTACCTTCCTTGTAGGCTCTCCCTAGCAACCCACACCCAGAGCCAGCCCAAAGGAGCCCAGCTTGTACATTGCATTTAAGTGGGCTTCCTTTCTGACCTTAAACCTGGCCACCTCCCAGGATAATGTCCCCTCCATACCTTTAAAAACCCCCATGCCTGCCTGCCCCCCTCTGCCCTACCAGGAACTCAGAAAAGGTTTCAGAGTGACAGATTCAGCTGAGAGACTGGGTGTGGCCACTTTATTGTGGTTCCTAACATTAAAGCCATAGAGCATTCCTATCTACCTGCTTCTGCAGGCTACGTAGGGTAGGGAAAGAGGTCAGGTATTCCTGGCAGGCTCCTCTGAATTGACTGCTTGGATAAAGAAGCTGTTTGTCACCCCCATTCATCCATATGCATCCATCACCCCAACTAGGACAGGTACCAAGGCTCCATTACCCCAGTGGCACAAATATCATCCATCACCCAGGGGAAACACAATAAAAGGCTAACAGTGCTCCCCAAAAGCTGTTTCTGGGCACGTTTCACCTAAAGTTATCCCCATATCCTTTAACCTGCTAGTGGTGGCCTTGACGGCACCACCCCAGAAGAAGTACTGAGTGTGGAGCGTGAGCATGCAACACACACACACACACACACACACACACACACACACACACACCCGCACACCCTCCTCCCTTGTGCCTTCCCTCATTCCTTTCCATCAGCACACTCCCCCGGGACATGGGTTTGGGGAGTTGGACGCTATCTCCCAGGTTTTTCTCATCAAGCTCTCCCTTGCTCCGTTCTGCGAGCGTCAGCAGATTAATGTTGGAAAATCATTTACGTGGAAGAAGGTGATTCTACAGTTCAGCCCGCGTGCTTGACAATTAGCTAAATAAACTGCTCAGGGTCACTTGGAGTAACAATTCACAGACTTTGCCGCAGCTGGCCAAAGTGAAGCCCCCTCGGTGAGCGGGACCTCCCCATGGCTTGAGGAGGAGGCTGGTTCCGCCAGAGGAAAATTCTGGGCAGTCTTATTATTCACTCGCTCCCTTCCAGTTCTGACCTTAAGAGTACTCTTAACCTTCCTCCTCCAGCTTGCTAATGGGGAAATAAATCTTGGGAGAGTATCTTAAATTCTTCTTTATCACAGACTGTATCGCCGAGATAATAAGACCAGCCTTCAGAGTAACCATTAAGCCACAAAAGGTGTGGTCATCATTTATGATTTTTTTAGCCTTAATTGCTAGACAGACACTTTAAGTGGGAAGTCTATCTAATGAGCCCAGTCATTAAAACATCAAAAACTGTTATCTGGGGTTTCTATTTTAGTTAGACATTACATTATTTTAATAAGGGGCCCGCATTTCTTGTCACAGGCTTTGGTAATGGAGGCGGAAGCAACCCCGTGGGGAATGGGGGAGGGGAGTCAGGCTTGCCTTTGGAAAACAAGGTCACAAATCAAGCTGGAGCCCTAGGAGGAGGAGGTGGCAGAGGGAGAAGGGCCCTGCTTAGAGGGATGGAGGGCTGGAACCATCCCAGACCCTGCTGGTGACTAGGGAAGGCCAGTGGTCCTGGGAGTTCTGGCTTTCTTGTCCATCATGGCAGAGTGTTCTGATCTGTCCCCGAATCTTTGTGTACAGTTTCCTGGTCCCTCATCGGCTCCTCTTTGCTGCCTTGAATAGATCCAGTCAGCAGATGCCTCCTAGGCCCTGGTCTCTCTGAGTCCCCCTGCACCCCTCCATGACCCGCACCATCTGAATGAACTCAATCCTCTTACTCAGCAACCCTTCCTCAGACTCAGCTCACCCACTCAGCTCCAGGTTCCATCCTTAGCCTTTGCAGGTGGAATACCCAAGATTTTGGTAATCTTTGCTCTTCTTTATTGATCCAGATCAGTATTGTCCATAAGAGAGAGGATGTGAACCCAAATATGCAAGTAGCCACATTAAAGAAGTAAGAATACACAAGAAAATTTACATAAAGCAATATATCCAAAATCTCCTTATTATATGTAATCAATAGTTTAAATTGGTTTAAAAGCTAGTTTACTTTCTTCTCTTTTCATACTAAGTCTTTTGCCTTTTCTCACTTTGGAAAGGACACATCCTCGGATCTCACCTATGCTTTGATTTTCCACATCCATAATCATCAACAAACATTTACGTCATGCCAGGCTCTGGTTGTCACAGTTTACGTGTGCTAACTCCTTTAACACTCACAGTGATCTCACTGCCCCATTCACAGATGAGGAAACTGAGGCACAGGGAGGTTAAGCCATAGGTGTTCCCAGACAGAAGAGGACGCACTGCAGGTACGGACTCAGGAAATAATTCATGTCTAGCTGTGGGCTTATCACTAAGTTTAGCGGAGCTCCCAGTGACAGCTAGCAAGTCTCCCACCAAACCAGAGCAGCTGGTCCTCTCCCTCTGTGTGACATCCTTGGACACTCAGTCCCAAGTAGCCCACCTTCCTGTGTAGGTGAGCCCTGGAGTCCCAGGAGGCTGGGCATGGGCCTTCTAGAAGAGGAGCTCCCGCCCACTGTTTCAGGATGATTGAACCTGGCTGGCTGAGCATATTCTCTCCTAGCTCCTTCTCATCCTGGAATGTCTCTGCATAGCAGAGGCTGTGCTGCCCCAAGGCTAAGCTCTGTGGAGTCTTCCTCAGAGATGGCACACCCCACTCCTTTTTTTCTGTCCTCTCAAAAGGTGGCCCCTCTTTTTGGGCCTGGTTCTGCTCCCGAGGAATATATATCAGTCAGTTACTTTTCCCATTGCTGCAACAGAATAAGTGACAAAAGCAGGTTAAGGAAGGGCTTCTTTCTGCTCAGAGTTTGAAGGTAGTGAGAGCCGCTTATCTGGGGCAGTATCAGAGCAACCATGGCAGAGAGAGCCACTCATCTGGGGCAGGAGTGTTATTATGTAGCTGGGCACAGCCAGGAAGGAGAGAGAGAGAGAGAGGGAGAGAGAGAGGGAGAGAGAGAGAGAAATGCTGTTGCTTATCTTGCTTATCTCACTCTCTCCTTTTTATTCAGACTGGGGTTCCACTACCACACCCCCACACATGCACACTGCCCACCTTCAGTGTGGGTCCGCCTTCCTCAGCTAAACCTCTTTGGAAACATCCTCACCACCACGCTCCGAGTATGTCTCCTTTATAATTCCAAACAAAGTCAGGACAGAAGCCACCAGTGCAAGGAAAGAGTAGAGAATGGGATTCAGGCTGTGGGTGATCCTGGTTCCTGAGGCCCCCACAGACAGACCATCAAAAAGCAAAGTGGTACCAGGCAGAGCCATATAGCATACATCTTTGTCATGGCCATACAGGGTCTAATACACTCGGCATTGATTCAGATCTCTGCCCTTCATTTCGAAAGTTAGAACCTTGCCTAAGACTCTCAATGCTACCTACACAAGCACTGTTCCATCGATAGTGTTATCATTTGGGGGCGTGTGATGGACCATGGTAAAAAGATTAACCACCCATGGGCCTTACCCACTTAATACCAGCAGTGCCCCCCACTGGTGAGACTACTACAAAAACTCCACTCCCACTTTCCAGGTAGGGCAGGGACGGCTCCAGGGAGAGGCCAATGTAGAAGTGTACCCCTTCTACAATGTAGACTGTCCCAGGGGCTTTTGAGCGCTGATTCTGGTGTGCTAGTGAAAGTTAAATGACTAGAATAAAAGGTGGGGAAGGTCCAGGGGTCCTGTCCCTGGGATACACGCTCCTGACCCAGATATTTTGTAAGCATGACTGTTTGGAATAACTGGTTCACAGCATTGCAATAACTGGCTGAGCTGGCCAGCTGAAGAGCTGCTGCAGGCCAGCTACAGCCCAGCATGCTATTTCTACCTTACCATGCTAAGCACTAATTTAAAAGGCAGGCTGACTGAAGAAGTCCTTTGGGGCAATCTTTTTTGTGGTTTCATGTTTCAGAACCAAATAATACTACTGTGCCTAAAAATCCTGGTGACCCATCCTGGGACTGGGCCAGACTCTGGTCACACGAGAAAGGTTCTAGCAACTGGCAAGGCTGTCAATGCCAGGCAGATAAGGGGCAGGGACTCAGCCCCCAAGGAGCTTCCTGCTTCCTCCAGTCCACCCTGGAGACCGGGTCTCGGTGGCTACCTGGGAGGGGCTGAAGAAGCAGGCTCAGCACCCCACCCCCACGCAGTGGTTCATTGCCTTGGCATGGAGCCAGTTGCCTGGGCAGAAATCCTCCGTGCCTTTTGGCCTCTAGCCTTCAGAAAGGTCCCAAAGCTGCCTTATCCCTGGGGGATGCAGACTGTCCACCTCCTCAAAGGGAGCTTGAATTTTCATAAGTGGCAAAGGAGGTGAGGGAGGAGGGTGATGGCCCAGAGAGTCTTTGCAGATGCCAGTTTGGCAAGCAGCCACATAAAGCTGGTCCCTCTGAGAGAGGGCCAACTGTCCTAGAAACAGGAGGCCAGAAGCGTGCTATGAGAAGAGAGGATTAGAAAGGGTAGGCTGTGTAGGCAAGAAAGTAAGAACTCCAAAACAGAAGATTCGAAACCACTGCCCAGGCAGGGGAGTCAGGCGGGGAGGACAGGTAGGGAGTGAGGGTGTGGAGGGTGGGAAGAGGCAGGCAGGTGGAGAACTTTGCTGACTTTCCTCACCAGCTGATGGTAGCCATGGTTTCCAAGGAGTCTGCGTGAGCCAGAACCTATCAAACTACACTTGAAATGCAAGGGTTCATTGTACATCAATTACACCTATAAAACTGCTTCAAACTGTAGAGATGGGCGGCCACCGGCTTGGAACAAAGCCATTCTGGCCTTGGGGAGGGACAGGGAAGGGATTTTTGGAGCAGTGGGGGATGGGATCTCCTTGGAATCCCACCTCCATACAGCAGGGGCTGGGAGCTGGGAAGGGGAAGACCAGGAACCAGTTACATAATGCAGCTCTGCAGAAACCAGCAAACCCCAGCAAGTGTCAGACTGCCCGGAACTATCTGCTGGGTGAAGGTGATTTAATTGACATCAGAGCTCCAGCTGAACCAAGAAAGGAGGGGGAATCTAAATAGCAGGATATGGCAGTTCACCTAAGGGGTAGAGCCAGGAAGGGGAGGGGGAGGATGTAGGGAGGAACCTTGCACAGAAGAAGGGTGGAGGCCAGGGCAGAAAAGGGAGGAGACGGGTTAGGAAAGATGGAGGAGAGCAGAAACAGCTAGAAGGGGTGGAGGAAGGAGGAGTGGATGAAAGGTGGAAAAGACACTGAGGGGGGAGAGGAGGGAACGCTGACTCAGGGGGTCCAGGAGGTTGCCTCTGGATTCCCAGGGAGAACTCCTATAGGCGACTGACATCCTCCATATGGCAGAGACAAGGGGAAGCTCGGAGGAGGTCTTTCCTGGAGATGGGTGGAGATGAATAAGGCCGGCAGGAGCCACTCAGGAGATCCACGGTCCCACTTGTGTGGGAACCCTCCTGGCAGGTCCCCTCGTCACTCAGGGGAAAGTGTACAAGAACAGTTTGGGGTCATAAGTTTGGTTCAGGTGCCAGACAGAGTCTAGCCTAGGACCATGGGTACCCAGTAGAGTCAAGGGCTAACCTGGACCCTCCCTCTTCTGCCCTGGCCTCCACCCTTCTTCTGTGCAAGGTTCCTCCCTACATCCTCCCCCTCCCTTCCTGGCTCTACTTCTTAGGTGAACTGCGCATCCTGCTATTTAGATTCCACCATGGGAGAAACCTTCACTGGCTGAGCTCTTTGTGAGTCCCTATATCTCCCTTGTTCTCAAGAGACTCTCAGGATTCACTCCTATGCCTAGCCTCACCCTTCAAGTATTTGCCAGGGCATGGGAAATCCCAGCAGCACTATTCCTTTGAGTGGTAGCTGAAGCTGGGGAGGGAAGTGATTCACTTACAGTCACAGGGATCTGTCTCCGGAGCCCCCCCCCCATGCCCTTTTCTGTGGGGTCTATCTGGGCACTCTGAGGATGGCAAGTCCAGTGGTAGGGATGGGAGAAGGGCCTGGCATTTTCTTCTGTGGGGCTGGTGGAGCAGGAAGGTGGGAAGCAGTCTGCAAAGTCTGCAGTACAGGAAGCAGGAGGTGACCTAGCCCAGCAGGAAGGGGAGGACAGAGGCAGGCCTGGGATGGTGAGCTGGCACCTGTGGGAGATCTTCAAGGGTTAGGCTCAGGAGCACCGAGGGTTCTGCCTCTCTAAGCAGGTTTTCTCGGACTGACTAGATGGTGGAAAGGGTCCTCTTCTGTCCTTCTCTGAGCTCTGCCTTGAATGCCTCAGGAGCCACAGGAGCTAGGAAATACCTCTGTGTAAAATAGTAGGGAGAGGGGAGTTCGCAAGGATGAACACAGCCAGGCAGGCTGGTGCCTAGTGAAACACATTTTCAGTGGGGACTGGAGTGAGGAGGCTTTCTGGAGAGAAGGGAGGAACAGGGAACACCAGGATTTCCCAGTGTGGAGCGGGAGAATGGTTCCCCCAGGATGTCCACCACTGGGACATGGAGGAAGGGAGTGAGCTATCAGGGGGCCAAGGGGAGAGAGAAAATGGGAAGGAAGGCAAGTCCTGTAGTCCCCAAATAGAGGGGCTCTGTCAGCACCTCCCTCCCCCCACCCATCCGGGATTTTCCAATGTGTATGGGTTCCCTGGAGCCTGCCCCATTCGAGAACTAGAAGTTCCAAGGTAACTTCTGTCCTGAAAAGCAATGCTTCTGAACATGCTTTTGGTGAGATGGCTTGGTCAGTGGCTGACAGCCTGAATTTGATCCTCCGGAGACCTCTGACTTCTGCACTCAATAAAAACAGCAACACCAAAAGCAAAGAGCAAAGATGAACTAAAGCGTGAGATAGAGAAATTGTAAGCAGAATAACCACTTATGGGTTTCACCAAACAAACACCCGAAACCAAGGTAGGCCTAGGAAGACCAGCGGAAGAGGAGACAGAGGGCAGGCTGTTTGAGGTGGGGCTGGGAGGGTGAGAGCAGAACTTAATGCTTTATTGTTAGTGGGCCCAAAAAGATGTAACTTACAAAAGGTGGGGGAGTATTGCACTTTTACAAAAGAAGACATTCCTAGAGCAGCTGAACCAGCAGCAGCCTTGGGCTCATAATCCCTTCTCTACCTCTCCCCATCCACCTGGGGAGCCTGGAATCTTCCCCTGGGAGGGACAGTTCTCAGAAACTTGTGTTACTAAAGGTGCTTGGCCCAGAAGGAACTGTGAATTGGAGAAGGACCCATTCAACAAACAAGGCAGTTGAGGCACTGTGAGGTGAAGGAAAGTGACGAATCTAGTCTCAGAAACGAACCCTTCTATGTCGGCTTATCATTCTTTCTGCTCTACACGCTGGCTGTGGTCTGGAACTGTCCCCAGAGGCCTCTGTATTGGAGGCTTGGTCCCCAAGACATGTGTTAATATCAGTGTCATCATCGGCCCAGGGCCGAAGGGTGCACACTGGTGCAGACTGATTGGAGGGTGGTACAGTCTCACTAAGGACGTCCAGAGACTCCTCGATCACGTCAGACTCTGTCATTGGCATTCCAGCCCTTACTCTGTTCCTCAGCTGCTCTGAGAACAATGCTGGAAAGGTGCTTGGTGCTCAGTCTTCACTCCTAAGTGATCTTCGGGGAGTTAATTACCTAATTAGTACATTTAGAGAAAAGCTTAAGTCACAGGCAGCGAGACCATGAAACAATTGCGCCTGACGGCTTCTTGCTGTCAAGCCTCTTGTCGGCATCAAATTATTAATTACGATCCTTAATCACTCCGTTCCAATCAGAATCCCCGAGAGTTAATTTGCTTCATCATGTGGCTTTCCTGAAACTCACACTTCTCTCCGGGCAACAAGGAGAGCTGCTGTGGGTAGCCAAGCTGCCACCCTTCCTACCCAGATTGAGCTGAGGCCTGGGAGTCCCTGTGCCAGCTGGCCCTGTGCTGGGAAAAGGGAGGCCCAAAGAGGAGATTTCAGAATAGGGGAACCCAAACCACAGTCTAGGGGCCAGTGTGGTGGGACCTTGGGAGAGGGGAAAACATAGTTGGCGATCCCAGGAAACTGAAATGAGGCTCTCTTCCTTTGCTCGGGTGCACAGATGACAGCCCATGTGTAGGCTGTTTGGAAGACTGTGCACAGTAACCTTCTAGCAATTACTGCCATGTCCAGGACCATCTGAACTGTCTGAGAGACAAACTGGTCTCCAGCTGTGGACTCCCAGCTTTAGTCTCCTCCCCTGCACTTCCATCAAGTTCAAGGCTGTTTCATTCCTCCTGCATGTGACCTCAGCACCTTCCACAGCCCCAGAACACACAATGTTTGTGAACTTGGGTCAGAATAAAAGCAAACTCAAATTCAAGGGATCACAACCCCACATGCATAGAAAATGATCACGGACCTCCATCCATAGAAAACGACCATGGTTCCACATGCATTGAAAATGACCATGGTCTTACATGCATAGAAAATGATCATGGTCCCACTCACATGCAAAGAAGAACATTTGCACTTGGTTTAATGTCAGAGGACGTAATGAGTTGCTCGTGCTTTAGTTTTTTCCTTTTTTTCTTTTCGTTTCCCTTCCTTCCTTCCCTTCCTTCCTTCCTTCCTTCCTTCCCTCCCTCCCTCCCTTCCTTCCTTCCAAGACAGGGCTTCTCTATAGTTTTGGAGCCTTTCCTGGAACTAGCTCTTGTAGACTAGGCCAGCCTCAAACTCCCAGAGATCCATCTGCCTTTGCATCCCAAGCGCTGGGATTAAAGGCGTGTGCCCCCACTGCCCAGCCATCATTTATGCTTTAGTTACTTTTTTTCTAAGGAGTGGAAAGAACTCATGATGTATTTGTGAAAAAAATGATTAGTTCCAAATTTTAAAAGTCAACGGAAATAAGTTTAAGATTCTTTCGATTCCCCCCTCATGTCTAAACACTTGGTGTACCACAGTGAACAGTAACTAGGGCCGGCCTGATGCTGTTTTCTAGAGGAGAGAGGCTGAGGGGAGAAATCAGCAGGGAGAAACCAGGAGCCTGAAGTGTGGCGGGCAACAAGGGGCCATGGGAGGCAGTCTCTGTTTCTCTCCATTCTGCTGAGTGTGAGGTCACCCCAGAGGCAGTTCAGCACAACAGGTGCCCAAGGCTGAACCCCCCCCACCCCTCAGCAGAAACTCAGACATGGGGAGCTTAGGGAGCAGGAGGATCCATGAAGAGAGGAGCAAAAACATAAACACAACATTTTTTCTTTTTCTTTCTTTCTTTCCTTTTTTCTTTCTTTCTTTTTTTTGGCTAGGCAATTAAGTAGCTTAAGACCTCAAAACATTAGCTACATTTTCGAAGGGCAAACAATTCCACATTTGTTTATCCAAACAGTTAACTGCATGCAATGTTTTGTTACATAATGTTAACCTCAGGATTGCTATGTTGTGGAAAAAACTTAAATGTTTAACAAAAACGCACATTAATTAAATAGAAAGTGTGGGGCTGTACATTTATACAGTGAAATGACTTGTGGCCATTAAAATAACATAGTTCAGTGTCTTATTGACATAGCAATATGCTGGGTTAGGTTGTGACATGTATAAACAGAATGTGTATAAAGTCAATTTGTCTTTTAAAAAGAGACACTGTGGGGGACACTATGAGGGTGAAGGGCAGATATGGAGGGACTGGAAAATGAGTGGGATTGGGGTGCATGATGTGAAATTCCCAAAGAACCAATAAAAAAATTATGTTTAAAAACAAGATGTAATGTTTGGATGTTTGTGAGTGTGTGTGTGTGTGTGTGTGTGTGTGTGTGTGTGTGTGTAACTTAAGACTGTTTAAAATTATGCCTGGGTTTTTGTGGGGAAAGTTCACTATAAATGGTTGAGAGAGAGAGAAAAAAAAAACAAACCCTTTGGGACGTATCCATGTAGTAAATACCACATTTGTTATAAACACAGAGGGCAAAGCAGAGAACAAACAAAGGCTAACTCATAGGGGTATGTTTCTAAGTTATGGAATTATTTTTCCCTCTTCCTTTGTCTAAAATTTTGATTTATAAGATGTGTACTTCAGTGACTAGGATTTTGAACTTCATAACTGTGTGGGACCAAGTGCTGGGTGACTGCAGTAGACACAGAGCATCTGAGGGCTGTCAATCCAATACAGAAAAAATCTGCCTGCGAAGCCCAGAGTTGGCAGGTCCTGACGCTTGAGAATCCTTGGGTCCCTGTCTTCTGTAAGATTTTGCTGTAGGATGGGACATGACAAGAGGATCTAGTCTTGGGGCCTGCTGGCCAGTAGACTCATTTGTGAGACCCTCTAGTGACAGGACCCCTTCCCCACAAAACAGTTAGCTATTCCATCTGTTAAAGAGAGATGGTCGCCTCTCTTTTCAGAGCTGTGGTTGCACCTGAGAAAGCGAAACTCCACCAGATTCCAGCCCTGGTGCTCAGATAGTGGGAAAACCAAGAAGAAGCGAGACTGGAGAGAAATTGGTTTCTGGCCAGTTTGGAACTTACTCTATTCAGCAGTAGTTAGAGGAAAGGAACCAGCCAGAAGGTGTCCCAGCTGGCCTAGGTCACTTGGCCTCATCAGAGATACTGGGGTGTGGCCATTTCATTTCGCTCTAAGTCAAGGGGAATGCTTACAAAATCCCCAAGTCTAGCATTTCCATGTGCAAACAATGAACTCATTCCAGACCCAGCCATGGACAAAGATTCATCTCAAGGGGTTTTCTGGCTACTAGCAGTGTGAACTCAGCCATAGCCGGGTGGTACCAGTAGCTTTGCTTGCTACCTGAAGGGAGGCTCTGCCCTCCATCAGCAGAAAGCATCCCAAGAAGCAGGCTGCTCACTAGCGCACCGGGTTGCTGGTGGGACACCCTGACCAGGTCTGCTTTCCCTCTGGGTTTCTGTTTCTTTGTCTATAAAGCAAGGGCTGTGTAGTCCCACAAAGGTCTTTCCTGTCGTTGAGATCCTGGGTCCCTTGGCCGAGAGGAAGCAGTTCTATGCTTGACAGTGGCCACCACACCAATGGGTATGCTGCAAACTCATGGAGGGCAGACCTGGGGCTCAAGAAATAAGGACATGGGGTAACCCAGACCTCCTGGACAGCTGGGAGATGACAATGGTACCAGCCTGTGGAAAACAACCTGGAATTGTGTTATGAAGTTGATCATATGCACAGCCTCTTACCTAGCAACCCAACTCTTGATGCAGAACAGAAAAACTCCTAGGCATGTGTTCTGAGAGAACAGAAACTGATGCTCCCAGAAGCCCCATTTTTTAAGAGCAAAAGCCCTGGAAACATCTCCATTGTCACTCATTTAAAGAACAAAGGATGAGTGGGCTGTGATTTAGTTCACATGGTGAGCTGCCTGATGCCTTACCACAGATGCATTGCAGAAGTGACACGCAGTGAGAAAAGCTGGTTGCAAAAGAGAGCAGTTTGGCTTGACTTATGTCCAGTACAAAACCGGGAAATAAATAAATTAAATATATGTAACATAAAATTTTCTATTTTAGTCACTTTTAAAGTTATTAATTTTAACTTTAAAATTTAAATAAACATGCATATTTCTAGCCTTTTATCATCCCAGACAGAGACCTGGTATTGCTTAAGCACTAATTATCCATTCTTCTCCATTTGTCTTCTGGTGACCTTTGTATGTATATATGTATTTATGCATATATATATGCACACACACATACACACACAGAGGGTACCATAATTTCTGTATGGGTCTGGAGAGCAGGGCCTCAAAGGGGTATGTTATAAAAATTGAGTCAACAAAATAGATAAACCTTTATCCAAACTAACCAAAAGGCAGAGAGAGAATATCCAAATTAACAAAATATGAAATGAAAAGGGGTACATAACAACATATTTTGAAAACCAGTACTCCAAAAAAATTGGAAAACTTAAAGGAAATGGACAATTTTCTGGATAAGTACCACTTACCAAAATTAAATCAAGATCAGATAAGCAAATTAAATAGACCTATAACTGCTGAAGAAAGAAATCAGAGAAACTTCACCCTTCACAATAGCCACAAATAACATAAAACATCTTGGAATAATTCTAACCAAAAAAGTGAAAGACCTGTATGACAAGAACTTTAAATCTTTGAAGAAAGAAATTGAATAAGACACCAGAAAATGGAAAGATCTCCCATGCTC
>LOJH01033539.1:0-16255 GCA_001685095.1 Ellobius talpinus | reverse complement strand
CGAAGGCGAGTGCAGCTCATGCGGATCCGGCAACAGGAAGAACGCAAGGAGAAGCGGAGGAAGAAGAGACCTCCTCGGGCTCCTCCCCGAGGTCCTCGGGCTCCTCCCCAGCCTGGTCCCCCAGACCCTGCCTATAGACGCAGGCCAGTGCCCATCAAACGCTTCAATGGAGATGTCCTCTCCCCGGTGAGGTCCCAGAACCCCTCTAGCTCCAGGGTAGGAGGTGTAGGTAGACTGTCCATGCAGGACTGAATCTTCTTGGGGGACACTGGCCTTAAGGCCTATGTTTGTCCATCCATCAGAACCTCTACACCTGGGCCCTGATGGATCCAACTTGTCAGGTGTCCCAAGTACTGACACTAAGTGGATATGGTATATGGTGCCTTTTAGGGTTATGGACTTAGTGTGGAGATGCTTTGGGTTTGTGCAGGCCAGGGGAGTGTCAGGCCTGGGTGGGACAGAGAGAGGTGGTTCTGCAGCAGGACTCACACCTGTGCTTATTTCCCCCACAGAGTTACATCCAGAGCTTCCGGGACCGGCAGACTGGGAGCTCTCTGAGCTCCTTCATGGCCTCACCCACGGACACGGACTATGAGTATGGGTCCCGGGGCCCACTGACAACCTGCTCGGGACCCCCTGTGCGGGTGTAGTCATGTTGCCTGTCTAGACTCTGCAGTCACCAGCTCTACCAGCTTAGAGAGTCCTGCCAGGCCACACTACTGAGGCTGCACGGCCCTGTGGTCTTTGACTGTCTCCCCTCCTTGGAGAGAGTTGGCCAGCCACCAGAAGGGAGGCTGTGTCTCAGGCTAGGTAGGCCTGGCCTGAGGGAGAAGCTCCGGTCCAAGCTCCCAAGGGACTCGGGATGTGAGCCCCACTGGGATGTGCTCAGGGTTCTGTGTTGCCCATATATGCGTGTGTGAAGGGGGTAGGCTTTGAGGGGACACTGGGACCCTTGCCTTAGATTCCTGATTGGCAGGACTTCTTCAGGGCCAGCCCCGCCTCCTGTCCCACTGCTGGGGTCCCATGGGCCACTCTCCTGCATGTCTGTGAGGAAGAGGCCTGCCTGCCTCCCCTATTGCTCTACCTTCCAGCCACTCATCTAAGGGTTCTTGTTATTGTCCATGGAACTAATGACAGCTCCCCTCACCCTGGTCCCCTGGCCTCTGCAAAGCAACCAGCCTGAAGAGCCATGGCAGGGGATGGGGGTGGGGAGTGTTGTTCCCGGTTGGGTTTGGGAGGAGGGTGGAGGGAGAAGGGCTTAAATGCACGGTGCATGTCTGGTGTCTGTCATGCCACCCTAGACACCTCATGCTTCTGTCCCCTCCCACCCTGTTTAAAAACTTTTATAAATGTGCCAAACTATGTGGCCTCTGCCAGAAGTCTTCACTAACTGGTAATTCCATCAATCAAGTTGGAAGCCCTGCAACCTCGGAGCTATGCCACTGACTATAGGGGCTCCAAGCATGGCCTGCCCTCCGATGGCACACAGACAGGAGTGGGCATGAACGGTAGTGTTTGTTTGTTTTTATTGTTTCGCTATTTCTGACTCTTCCCATCCACCATGCCCAGTATAAGGGTACACGCCTCCTTCGGTACCGTCCGAGGGCATCTGCCCGGTCGGGTTCAGTCCGCTAGTCACCTGTAGAGGAACGACTGCATGTGGGACTGGGGTGGGGAGAGTGGGCAAAGCCAGTTTCCTACCTCTGGCAGAGCTTGGATACCCACAAGGGGAAGAGCTGGGTCCCACCCTTTCAGAGCCTCTGTCAAGGGTGATTGTGGGGCCAAGAAGGTGAGAGCCAGTAGGGTGGAACACACAGTAAAATGTGTGAAAGATACGCAAAGATCTGGGGTAGGATGGGCACCTCCTATGTGGAAGAGGTAAAGAATGGGAGGGGCTGTCTCCCAGTTAGGAGAGTAGAAGCCAGCTGGACAAAGGGCAGGAGCGGGTGAAGGACAGATACCAGCAGATACTGGTGGGTAGTGAGAAAGACAGCAACTGGTAGCAATGGGGTGTTTGGGGGTGACAAGCATGCTCCAGGAACAGAGGGAAGAAGCCCTAGCAAGAAGGGTCCTAGGAAGGTTGGGGAAAGGTCCCTTGAGACTCAGGGCTCCCTCTCCTCTACAGCCTTGGGCGTGATCTCTCCCGCCCCTCCCCCACTCCCCACATGCACCAGCACCTACTGCCAAGAGTCCTTCCCTGAGTCCTAGAAAACCTCCCATAGGTGTATCTCAGCGCTGCAGCTTCCAGGGGGCACCCCCTGCCCGGTCAGCCTCCTATTCCTGGGATTCTGCCCAGGGGGCTTTACTCACCCTCTACCAGCAGCTGTGTGTCAGCACTGTCCTGTCCCGCCTGGCAGCTGTAGATGCCCTGGTCCTCAGGTCGGACATCACGGATGACCAGGCTGTGGGTGGGGCCGTGGCTGCGCATCTCATACTTGTTTCCGGGACACAATTCGACCCCCTCCCGCAGCCAACACACGTAGCCTCCAGGGCGGGACACAGTCACCTCCAAGACCGCCCTGCGGCCAGCCAGAACCGTCTTCTCGCGAGGTGGGCGGCGGCACATCTGGAGAGGCAACGCTGCGGTTGGGGGGACAGGGGCTTAATAAGGACACGCACGGCCCTTAGAGGAGAGGTGCATCTATCTTCCCTGCCTACGACCTCCGCTTCTGGTATAAGCCCTCCGTGCCACAAGTCAGTTTCCCTGCACGATCGGCTCAAAGTCTCTTCCTCTCCGTCTCCTCCTGAGGAAATGGGCTGCCCTCTGTGATCTACCCCAAGAGATCTCCTCGAAGAGAAGAGATGAAGGAAGCGGCATTTCTAGGACCTGCAGCCAGTCAGTCAGTCCCAGGACGGGAGGTGATGCCCTTCCCTGTCCCCTTTGCCTCAGAAGCTTACCCTCCACCTCCAGCCTAGCCAAGGACTGGGCGGGTCCCGCCTGGAAGCAGACTTCACCGGTGTCCTCGGCTCGCAGCTCGCTCAGCACCAGAATGTGTTTCTTCCCTGGGGGGAGGGGAAGGTAGCGAGGCCTCAGCCGCTTTCCGGGAGGATTCGAGAACGAAGGTGGTACCCGAGTAGGTCCCTGGGAGGTTCCAAAGTGTCGGTGCGTGGAATTGGAGAGAGGAAGCAAAAAGGAGCTAGGCAGGACTGGAGGTGGCGGCAGAGGGAAAGTCTGAGAGACCCTGATAGTGGGGCCGTGGGGCGGGGCCTGCTCGACCTAGGGGCGGAGCTAATCCTAATGGGGCGGAGTGTGCCTGAACCCTGGGCAAGGTAACAACGGGTCACAGAGGGTAGAAAAGCGGCCAGACCTTCCTGTCGGATGCGGACGCGGTTTCCGGGTCTCAGGGCACGGCCTCCGAGCTCCCAGCGCCCGGGGGTCTCGGCCTCCGACACGGTGCACTTGAACGTGGCGCCATCTCCTTCGCGGGCGCTAACGGACCGTAGCTTACGGAGCACACACACCTCGCGCTCTGGGGGCGGAGCCGGGGGCGTGAGGAGGGGGCGGGGCGGAACCAGGACACACNCCCGCCACGCCCCCTCCCTAAAAGTGTGTAAACTGTGGGGGAACACCCTTCTGCAGGCCAGGTGCCCAGAGTAGTACCCAACCCCGCATCCCTGGGTACCCACCGCGCACTGTCAGGCGCGCGGGCCCGGCGCGGGCCGTCCCCACAACGCAGCTGTAGGTGCCGGCGTCCGAGGAATTGCAGCGCCACAGCAGCAGAAGGCGGCGCGTTCCGAGAGCCTGGAGCCGGAGCCTCGGGCTTAGAGAGAGTGCCTGCCCATCCTAAGGACAGGATTTGTAGCCGATCAGACCGAGCCCAGCAAGACTCTGGGGGCCGCGGCCCCGGAAGGTGGCGGTGTCCTCTATGCATGCCAAGAGGCTCACCAGTGGGGTTCACTGTGACCATCCCACATCTTCCCTTTCTGGTCACTTTTTTGAGAAGGTGCCATCCCTTGGGGACTTTAGAGTCAAGAATTGACACCACCGGCACAGAAAGCAGAGCTCTGCATGGACCCACTGAGTGGATTCTAAAATTGGTTTCCAACAAAGAGTCTAGCCCTTTTTTCTAACGTTGAGCAACTAACTCCGTTCATCCCGCAGAACTTATTCCTTAGATAACCAACCCGGTGACAACAAAGTGTCCCTTCACAGGGTGTTGTAAGAATTAAAAAGGATTAACAGAGCCATCAATCTTAGCCTAGTGCCAGTTTCACTGGTCCAGTGAGTGTTAGTTTCTTGCCCGCACTATTGTTATGTGCACAGGTCTGCATTAGGGCCAGGCTCTGACCTTCTCCCATACAGCGTCAGCCAAAGTCTGGGAAAGCTCGCACTCGAAAGTGGCCGTGTCACCTTCAGTCACTTCCAGGTCCTGTGGCCCCCGCACAAAAGTCACTGGGACCTCTGAGAGTGGGTAAGGGAGAACAAGGCCAAGGGACAGGGGTGAGTGAGGAGTGAGGGCCCAGTATGCACAACACACACACACACACAGAGTCAGTGGCAGACACATGCAGGTGGTCAGTAGAGGTCACGAGTGAGTGGAGGACACTGGAGAACAGAAGTTCAAAGGAGATGCTGGAAAATGGGAGACATGGTGGCAGGGCCAGAGAGTCAACAGGGTAGGAGTGACTAGCTGGAAGTCACGTGAGGTGGTCAGCAGGGGACATGCTGGGGCTGGAGGCAGTTGGTCGAAGCTGAAGAGATGCCAAAGGGACCAGTCATAGATGCATGGACAGCAATGGCCACACAGCTGGAATGGGTAGCAGAAGACACTGGGCTTGGGGGGTGTAAACGCATAAAAACTCCACACAGCCTGAGATCTATTAATGCCACAGGTGTGATTAATGGGGAAATCATTAGGGCTGGAAAAATGGGGGCCCTCAGGCAGAATTAGTACTAGATAGAGCACTCTTCAGTGGCTCCTCAGTGGAAGAACTACAAGGGGCACATTTTAGTCAGCAAAGGGGATCACTGAGTCGGATTAAAAGTAGTCAGGTAGATAGGCTAGAGGGACCACACAGACACGGGATTGCTCAATGTAGCACCGGTTTGCAGGGCTACAGGCAACCGAACAGTCATACACAAGGTGTTCATTAGAAGGGCCCAAACAGATCCAAAGGGTCCAGGGGTTCCCCACTTTGGCAGGGTGGTCAGTAGGAGCCACACGGTTCGTTAGATCAGTGGTCATACACAGGAAATTAGCAGGCAGGAGCCCAGAGACCACACCTCTCACTGAGAGCCGAGCAGCGCATCGAAGGGTATCCGCAGTGAAGGAGACACAGCCTGAGTCAGCCAGACCTAGATCGCTGAGCACCAAGCGGTGAGTACGGCCTTCTGCATAAATGTGGCACTTGGGCCCTGGGTGCAGCCGGACTCCACCCTGGGCCCACTCTCCAGTCACTCCCTCCTGGGACAGCTCCAGCTGGAAGGTGGCGCTGCCCCCCTCAATGACAGTCACATCCTCCAGAGGCCGAAGTTCCCTCAGCTGCCGCGCTGGTGTGGGAAGATGAGAAGAGAGAGAGGATGGTAGCTCTAGCTTTGGGCAGGGTTCAGGGGTTCACTCAGCCCTCCGCATGCTCCACACCACCCCAGCACTCAATGGAAGGCCCTAACTATAGAAGTCAGACTGGATAGATTGGAGGAAAGGACAGAGACAATTTGGTCAGGGGAGAGGTGTATGGAGGTTAGGAAAAGGAAAACACACGAAAGGAATGTAAAGACTTTGGGGGGAGGGGTGAGAAGTGTGGGAAGCCACATGGTGTGTGGTTCTGTGACATAGGAAGGAACTTGAAATCTGAAGCCAGACCCATTGGGATTGGAGCCTAGCTTTAACATATAATTTGCATATGGACTGTGTGATCTTTGGCAACTGCCCTGACTTTTGCTGGCCACAGTTTTCCTTATTGCGCTAGATAAAGATCAGTGACACTCTGGATTACACTGTGATGAACACGTATCACTGATGACAGCCAATCGCCAAGACCTGACATTTCCACTAACTTCCTCCAAGTCTCTAGAGAAGAGAGGTCAGCCCCATTTTTAGGGAGACTTGTTCGAGAGAGCTTGTGTGGGGTCGGTCATGCAGCTAAGTAGTGGGGGGCTCCAGTATAAGGTGGCGGGTGAAAAGGGCTATTAGTCATTCTTCCGAAGAATAAATACAGAAGAGTCTTTCTGGAGTATAGCATTTATGTTGCTAACAAAGCCATTTGGAAATCGGAGGTGGAAAGCAAAGTCCATGCGGACTTCTGAGGTAACCAGAAAACATTAGTAAAAAAAGAGATGCTTTGCTTCAAGCAGGGAGGCTTCAGGCTCTAACTCCTGATTGGGATGGCCAGGGTAGACTGTCCTTAGCAGAAAGGGGCACTTTGGTGGGGGTCTCGGGGACTCTGGGCCAGCCAGGTGGGTGATGAATTAGGAGAAGACAGGGCACTCACGCCTCACACTGAGCCTGGCCAGGGTGCGATCATGGTGGCTCTCACAGCCATAGGTACCCTGGTCGGTAAGTAGGACACCATGGATGGAGAGGCGGTGGACACGGCCATCCTGGGCGGTGGTCAGGTGAGAGTCGAGCGGAAGAGGCTCCCCACCTCGTAACCAGCGAATGGCTCCAGTGGCACCCACTCGGCCTGTCTCTACCTCAAGGCACACATCCTGACCTTCTTCAGCTCGCACATCCTGTAGCCGCCGCAAGAACAGCAGCTCTGTCTCTGGAAGGGAAGGAAAGAGGAGGTCATGGAAGACAGGATTGGGAGGGGGTTACAGGGAACGGAGTGTTATACACTCAGTGGCACCAAACCTCGAACATGGAGCCTGGCGCTTGTGTCCGCAGCTCCCACTCGTGCAGTCACAGTCCCTGTGTCTTTGAGTTGGCAGCCTCGGATGATCAAAGTGTGGCTTGAACCATTCTGGACCATCTGCAGCTGGGGCCCTGGAGTGACCACGGCTCCATTGCGTAGCCAGGTGACTTGGGCATCTGGTGTTGAAACTTCACACTGGAATGTGGCATTGTCACCCTCATGGACCGTCAGGGGGGTCAGTTCGGAGACTAGTCTCACTGGTGGGGGTTCTGGAAGGAGGGGTGAGGCAGTGAACCGGGTACCTCTTTTTCTCTCTCTCCTCATCTGTTCCTTAGGACTCAGCCCTCCTCCCACCAATTACTACAGCTTCAGTGAGATTCTGCTGTGTGTTCCTTAGGACTCAGCCCTCCTTCTCCCACCAATTACTACAGCTTCAGTGAGATTCTGCTGTGTGTTCCTTAGGACTCAGCCCTCCTTCTCCCACCAATTACTACAGCTTCAGTGAGATTCTGCTGTGTGTTCCTTAGGACTCAGCCCTCATTCTCCTACCAATTACTACAGCTTCAGTGAGATTCTGCTGTGTGTTGGTCATGGGGATTCTCCCAAAGACCAGGATAACAATTCCTTAGTAAGCTTCCTGCAGTCCCAGCCTGGTACCTCTTCCCAAATCTCTAGTACCAATACATCATTTACTATGGGCCCTATTACAACATATAACAGTCATAGAAACCTATTTGCTGGGGCTGGAGAGATGGCTCAGAGGTTAATAGCATTGCCTGCTCTTCTAAAGGTCCTGAGTTCAATTCTCAGCAACCACATGGTNNNNGTCTGGTGCCCTCTTCTGGCCTGCAGGCATACACACAGACAGAGTATTGTATACTTAATAAATAAATAAACATTTAAAAAAAAGAAGCCTATTTGCTATTCCAGTTCAGAGTTTGGGCTCAGAGAAGTAAAACAACTTGGCAAATGTCACACAATTCCCAGAGAGCAGAGTCTGGGTTGGACCCTGGGCAAGTTGACTCCAGGGGCCCTGTTCTTCTCTACCGGGCCATACAGCATGCTAGGGTCCCGGAAAAGGGAGTTTGCTCTCTCAGGGTGATGTTATGCACACACTGGTGGGAATCACAGACAGTAGGTTGGGCGAGACGTACAGAAGAGCCCAGGACAGGAGGTGGTCTTTGTGGGTGCCAGAAACCAGTGGGTGTGAGGGGTGCACTGTTACCTTCCACGCTGACGATGAAGATGCGACTGTCCTGCGGCACGTCACACAGGTATTCCCCAGCGTCCCCTCTCCGTGCCCCCCGCACCCGCAGCACCTGCCTGGCCCCGGCTTGTTCCAGCTGCACCCGCCCCTGGTTCACCAGGCGCTCCCCGTCCTTGTACCAGCGCACAGGGCCCCTTGGCCTGGAGAAGTGCACCACCAGCTCTAGGTCCCCGCCTGGGGTGCTTCGAACCCTCGTCTGGGCTGCCTCGGGGGCCACTACCCGCACCGGGGGCTCTGTGGGGTCAGAGCTAGGGGTCACTGTGAGGGCAACAAGGAGGGCAGGGAGGCAAACTGGGGAAGGGGATAAATGTGGTGTTTTAGGAAAGTGGGGGGGGTGCTACTAAGACTTTCTTCCACGCTGTACTCACCAGCCACCTGGACATTGAAGCTGAGACTTGGGGCCCCTGGGTCTGCCCCAGACTGGCAGGTGTAGACACCTGTGTGACCTAGGTCTGCAGCCTGGATGCAGAGGATTCGGCGAGGACCCTCAGCTCTCAGCTCCAGCCCTTCGCCCTGCTGCACAGGGTTCCCATTATGGCTCCAGAACACTTGTGCACTTGCTCGGGACAGTTCACAGCTCAGCACCACTGGCTCCCCGGGAGCCACACAGAGTGGGCTCGGGGCTGCCTCCGGGGCCAGGAACTGCACTGGCAGTTCTGCAGAAAGAAAGGAGAAGGTAAGCCTAAGCCAGTCCCTGCCTCCCCACCCCAGGCTGGCCCAGGCACACCCACCAGCCAGGATGACGTTGAAGGTGACAGCCTCATCTCGGGTCTCACACACATACTCCCCGGCATCCTCGGGCTGGGCGTGGGGCAGGGTGAGGGTTCGGGCAGGCCCCTCGGCACCCAGCTGCAGAGCCTCCGACACCTCTACCTCTAGCCCGTCCTTGTACCAGCGCACCTGGGACCCGGCTGGGGCCACTTCACAGCGCAGCTCCACATGTCCTGGAGCCCCGAACTGCAAATCCAGGGATCGGGCTGCCGGGTGCACAATCCTTTCTGGTGGAGCTAGTGGGTGGGCAGAGAAAGCGACATGTGATTCTGACTCAAGGCCACTGCCTGACTCTCGGAAACACTTCACAGCTAAGGACCTGAGGATTCCTACAAGGAAAAGGACTTGCCCAAGGTCTCAGAGGCAGGTCAGACTCATACCCATATCTATCGAGTCACACCTCCGGAGCTCCATCCCAATTTCCTCCAATGCTATGCTCTGCCTCTGACACCTTATCTTTTATTACTCAATGAACCATTTATTTTGCTCTCCCCCCTCCTGTCTATCCCTTCCCAATGAGTTCCTGTAGTTCACTGGCTCACTTTGTACCCAGCATCTAGGATGGTGACAAGCATATAGTAGCTGTTTGGTAAGCATTTGTTAAATGAAGGAATGGTCCCAATCGCTGGGCTCCCTCTCACCAGGCCTGTGGTCACTGTCCCAGCTTGATCTCTCTAATGGTTAAGACTGAAGAGACCAGAGGTATGGGGAAAGGAAAACAGGGGTCCCCTAAGAGGAGGGAAGTAAGGACAGTTGATGCCTGTCCCCATAGCACCCTATCTCTACCTCCCTGTAAATGTCCACATAAGCTACCCACCTGTGATGGTGACAGTGAAGAAAGCTGAGTCATCTCCAGCATCACACACAAACTCGCCCCCGTCCTCTGGCTGGGCAGCAGGCAGCACCAGACAGCGACGAGGCCCGTCACTCTCTAGCACCAGGGCCTCGCTCTCCTCCACCTCAAGCCCATCCTTATACCAGCGCACAGGAGCATCCTCTCGAGACAGCTCACACGTCAGCACCACACATTCCAAGCTCACAGCAACCAAGGTCACCTCATCCTGAGGGTATACGATCTGCACAGGAGGCTCTGTGGGGCAGGGCAAACAAAGGTGTCACCAGCTGGCATGATCTGGGCCATGTTGCCCTTGTGGCAATAATAGTCCAGAGTACTGAGTAGCATAATAATTGTAACAGTAGGTCCCTGATCTGTTCCCTGAAATCCCTAGGGTCAGCCCTTTGCAGAAATAAGAGTATTTTGGAGTCTAAAAAGGATGCATTTCTCATTTATTTCTCACCTTTAGGCCCTGCCCCCACCCCTTATAACTATTCCCGCTAACATTTTTGCTGTGCAATGTATTTACCCTCAGCAAAACTATTAAAAGATGATAGTCACATCTCAGAAAGATACAGATATGCTAGTTCTACCAGATAAACCAGATAATTAAAGAGTAATTAAGTATGCAGCAATTAAACTCAGTTTTAGTGAAATAAATTTGACTACCAAACTTTTCCTTTTCTCTCTCTCTCTCTCTCCTTCCTTCCTTCTTTCTTTCTTTCTTTCTCTTTTTCTCCTTTTTTTTCTTTGAGAAATGGTCTTACTACATAGCCCTGACGGGTCTGAAACTCATTGTGTTGACCAGAATAGCCTGGAACACACAGAGCTTTATCTGCCTCTGCCTCCCCGAGTGCTGGGATTAAAGACGTGCACCACCATATCAGACTACTGTTGACCTTTTAACAGGCCTTTTGAGGGTTTGGGGGCTCTCAAAATTGTGCATAAGGGACGGTCAGGATCTGTAAGAACAGATACTTTCTAATGTTCTAGTGATGGGGCTAAGCGCTTTGCATGGTTAGCCTCACAGCGATGTCTGGAGAAAAGTACTACGCTGTCTCCATTTTCCACGTGGAAGAACTAAGGCACGGAATGATTAAGCAATGACTCCAGCTCCTGGTGGCAGGAGGAAGCACTTTCTGTTCCAGGCAGGCTCTCCTGCTGCCGGCAGTGGGAGGGAATCCAAGCCCAGGCTAGCAGCCACTAGGGAAAGCCTTTTGTACCTGTATACCAGAGTTGCTAATACTCGTCTAAAAGTTCCTCAAGGATGCTACACGCTGCTCCAGGGATCTCATCCCCAGCACAGGCCACTTCTCCACAGAAAAGGAACCAAGTCAATATTATTCGATGGTCAGCAAGCCCAAGCCTGCTCCAGTACCATGCCTGGGAATCAAGTTTCAAAGACTAGAGTACACCTGGCCCCCTAGTGGCCGGACTGGAGAACTGCTAACTTTCCTGACAAGGAATTTTTCAGCTCACGGAGGGACCCAACCATAGCACTCCGCAGCCTTGAGCTCGTGGAGCACACCTCCACACATGGGATCCTTTTCACAAAGTGTCTGATCCAATCATGGTAAGGCCAGAAGATTACAGGAGGCAGCTTCCTGGGCTGTGGAACAGGTTGAGGCAGTGAGCTGGAGGAAAGCTACAACAGCAGAACTCACTGGGTGTGGGACTAGACCCACTCTGGCCTGGAGGTGAAGTGGTATCTGTGTGAACTTCCTGTGGGGCAAGTGGCTGTGGCTGTTATGTCTGACCAGGGCTGGGAACGAGAGAGTGAAGGTGGCTGGCTCTAAAACAGAATGTGTGCACAGCCTTGTTGCCACTGGGGACTCCTCTAACTGGGGTCCTTAAGCGCCTCAGCCTCAGCATGACTCCTTGGGCAGGTCAGGGAAGAAGGTAACAGGGCCATGAACAATAGGGTGGTTGTCCAGTGCGGCCACTGGGGTTCTTTTGTGATGCTCAGAACTGCCTAAAACCCCCACTACCATCCCAAAGTCTCTAGTATACACCACCATCACTTCTAGCCATCCTGTATGTCTTCCTATCTAGAATATTCTCTGCCTACCCATAACTCAGCTGCAGTAAAGTAAGTAAATGTCTTCATTACCCTGACCAGGATAGCAGTCACCAGCCCTACGAGTCCTGTGCAGTCCCTGACAGCCTACCCTGACACGTGTCTGACTTCTTACTAGGCTATGCCCTTTGGGAAGGAAATGCATGTCTCTTCATATGCTGCTGAATATATGAAGCCCAGCCTTTATTACAGTCACCCTGGGTGACTTTCTCCCAGGTCCTCCCTGCCTGGCTGCTCTGTTGAGCCCTGGACCCTTAGCAGGCTTATCAGTTATCACAGGTGTCTTGGAGTGTTCATTAGTGTGTTTATTGGTTTAACACAGGGGTCGCCAACTGCGGAGGCCAAGTCGGGTTGAATCAATAGCTCAAGAAGTCTGGGGAGAGGCAGAAGGAATGGAAGTGTGGGTGGAACAGAGGGATGGGGGCCCCATACTATGGGGCAGCTGCTACTCAGTGCCAGCCGTTCGTCGCCATGGGGGGAAACGGGACCAGAGACGCCGAGTCTTCGGCTTTTTCAAGAGGACGCATAACTCCAGGTTGTTATTTTGGCTGTCCTGACTTGGGTATGACTCTGCAGGCCAAATAAAACATATCTGTGGGCTGCACGGGGACCAAGGGTCTCCCCGTTTGCGACCCCTGGTTAACGACTGTCTTCCTACCTAGGCTGGCAGCTCTCTGACCAGGAGCCCAGGGACCAACCCAGATGGTGTTAGTCAGTGAGCTGGGGGAACACAACTAGATCTGGCCTTGACACTGGAGAAGGGCCTGTTTCTTCCGATTGGGGTTCCAGGTTCTTTCCAGCAAGGGCCCTGGTGCATGCACCTCAACCCACACTTCTTTCCCTGACACCAGTTAGCAGGCATGTGAGGAAATAGCCACTCAACACCCTCCACACTCAGGGTTGTCCTCTGGTGACTCTGGGGGCTAGGGTGGGCCCACACCTGTGACGCTGACGGTGAAGGAAGCCGACTCGTCATCAATTTCACACAAGTACTCTCCAGAGTCCTCAAGCTGGACGGAGGGCAGCACCAGGCGGCGGATGGTGTCTTCCTTCTCCAGGAGCAGGACTGGGCTCTCCACTACCTCCTCCCCATCTTTGGTCCAGCGCACCTCAGCCCAGGGCCGGCACAGTTCACAGGTCAGCACCACACGCTCTAGGCGTACGGCTGCCACATACACTTTGCCACTGGGGTACACAATCCACGAGGAAACGTCTGAAGGACAGAGACAGCTGTTGCTACCGAGACAAGGTGGAACTGGGTTGCCCTGCTACCCTTCCTGGTGCGTGCCTGTCTGCCACGCTTTGAAAGTCTGCCACGTGTCGAAGCAGAAGTCACTGTGTAGGTAGTCACAGCTAGAACGGCACAATCCTAAACACAGCCACCACGGGCAGAAAGACAGGACCATGATCTCCAAAGCTCACCAACCTTGGTGTGGGAGCCGCATAATGGGGACTGTGGTGTCAACTTTAGCTGTGGGAGCAGCTCACATTCTCTGGGGGGAGACAAGGACAGTATAAAAATGTGTGAGAAGAAGACTGAGTCTCAGTTTTCTGACCCCTTCCGCACCTCATATCGCCTGCTTTACAACAGAACTACTGTCCCCAAGGAACCCTCTCAGTGGGGGGGCTCCTGGAAGATGGCGAAGGCAGGGCTCCGCTGGGGATGAGGAGCCAGGACTGGTGTGCTTAGGACTAGACCATGTAGGGAGGCTAGCGGAGGCTTGAAGTGTGACATGCAGGAGAGTGTGTGCTAGCTGCTCTAGGTGGTCCCACCTGTGATGGTGACAGTGAAGTAGGCACGTTCGTCTCCTGCGACGCACTGAAACTCGCCCCCGTCGGAGGGCTGGGCTGCAGGCAGCACCAGGCGGTGATGGGGCCCTTCATTCTCTAGCACCATGAAGTCACTCTGCTCCACCTCCTGCCCATCCTTGTACCAGTGCACAGGGGTGTCCTCTCGATCTACCTCACAGGTCAGCATGACGCACTCGGAAGTGATGGCATGTACAAACACATGTTCCCGGGGGTCCACGATGTGCACCGGGGGGTCTGGATGGGGAAGAGAGATGGGTCATAAACACCCCCTTAGGCAGGAGATTCACAGGGAGTAAGGCAGAGGGGTTCCCAAGCCCTGGCATGCAGCAGTTTGGGGGCAGAAACCAGACCCTGACGGCAAGGCAGCTTAGGTATGACGGGAGATGAAATAACACCGAGGGATCCAAAGATCCCCAAAGGCAGCTGAGTGGCATCCAATAGTGACAGAGGCCAAAGGCAGAGCACAATCACAAGGCATGTGACTGAGTTTACTGTTTCCTTCACTAGGACAGGACAAGAAGGACAGGTCTGGAGGATGATTTAACCAGCACCAAGCAACTACTCCACCGGGCAATGCTGTGCTTGTATTTAGGCACTATCTCCAAGGCCGAGGTGTTAAGGGCTTGCAGGCCGGTCTGGTGCCATCATGATGTTGTAGTGTGATCAGATGGGAAAACCTTAAGTCACTGGGGCCTGACTTCCAAGGGGCTGGTGGGATCCCAGTCCCTTCCACTCCTAATTCCTGACCATGAAGATGAGCAATTTGTTCTGCCACACCCAACCCTGCCTTTGTCATGGAGCATCCTCACCACAGTCTCAAAACAATGGGTCCACTTGGTCTTGAGTCGAAACCCCCAAACAAACCTTTTCTCATTATCAATGAATGTCTCAGGTATTTCATTATAGTGACAGAAAAGAGATTAATATGGGTAGTGAGTTCCCTGGCACAGATCATAATCAGGTTGGGATTACGAGGTCTCCTGGTAATGGAGTTGAAGCAGGATTTCTATGCAAAGAGATCAGTAGCTCTTAAGCCACCCTCCTTGAGAGTCAGCTCCCTCCCTCCCTCCCTTTGTGTGTGTGTGTGTGTTGTTTTGTTTATCGAGAGAGGATTTCTCTGTTTAGCCCTGGCTGTCCTGGAACTAGCTCGGTAGACCAGGATGGCCTCGAACTCACAGAGATTTCCTACCACTGCCTCCTGAGTGCTGGGATTAAAAGTTTAGACCACCACCGCCCGGCTCTTTCCTCCCTTCTTTGAATATATAGTGTCTCACAATGCCAAGAGTGGCCTCAAATCTGCATGTGCCACCTTGCTGAGTTACCGTCAGCTTTCTAAAAAGAAGATTCCCCCAGGCTCAGTCCTGGATGTCTCCACTCTGGATATCCCAGGAGCCCCGGGTATGTGCATTTGCAACAAGAGTCTACTGTTCACCTGTTTCATACGAACCACTCGACCAGTATACTTAATACCTCTGCATACTTCAACCACCATGAGTAGCAGGAAAAATCCAAGCCTGGGTGTAATTCCAAGACACCATCTTTGCTGGCTATGTGATGACAGTGAAGTCATAATAATTCTGTAACAGCTGTCCCGACACTCACTCTGTAGACCAGGCTGGCCTCGAACTCACAGAGATCTGCCTGCCTTTGCCTCCTGAGTGCTGGGGTTAAAGGTGTGTGCTACCACTGCCTGGCTGAGATTTTACCTTTCTGAGTTGTGGAAATTAAACAAAAGAGCATCGGTGCAAAATAGCTCTAGCCCCGGAGTAGGTTCTCAATAAACGCCAGCCACTCTCTTCTTCCCTCAGGTGCATTTAGCTCCCTCACCCAATCCAGCAGAGGGTGTGCATGCATTGGTGAGCAAGTGTGCTTGATGATGTGGATACGTGAGAGATTAAAGACATAAATAGCAGGACCAGGGATATATCTAAGCAGTACTCACCTTGCACCCACAAGGCCCTAGGCCACACCCAAAAACCACAAAATGAAGCATATAACAAGCCCTCCTTACAAGGGGAACACCACCAAACCAGGAGCAGGGGTTACAAAGCCCAGAATCAGCCTCAGCAGCATGGTTCCTGACCTTGAACAGTGATGTGGAAGAAGGCTGAGAACCCTTCGGTTCTGCATTCAAATTCACCACTGTCTCGGACTTGAGCCTCAGGCAGGATCAGTCGGTGTTTGTGCCCATCCACCTTTACTATAAGTGACTCACTCTCCTCCACTCTCTGCCCATCCTTGTACCAGGTTGCTGGAAAGTCCACTCTTGAGAGCTCACAGGTCAGCACTACCGGTTCAGAGGTTGTGAAGGCCAGCGACACTTTGTCCTGGGGACTCAGGATGTGCACTGGGCTTTCTGCATGGAGAGAAAGCTGGTCACTTAGGTCCATTCTGTTTGAATAAGCATCCTTTCCCCAGTATCTGTGCTTGTGTAGGGGGAAGACAACTGCTTGTCAGTGACTAAAGCCCAGGGTTTTCAAAGGGGGTCTGAGGTCAAAGGGGAAGAGGACAGAGGCAAGGCGTCTGTCAAGAACACACAGCAGGTACTAAGTTCAATTTCCTGCACTTGGAAAAAAAAGTATTGTGCTTTGCTATGTTTGGATAGGATCTGAGTTATCACTGAAAGGTCCATGTGATGGAAACGTGGTCCTCAGGGTGGCGGTGTTTGGAACCTTTAAGAGGGGACACCTAAGGCCGG
>LOJH01033538.1:0-13353 GCA_001685095.1 Ellobius talpinus | reverse complement strand
TACATACAGGCAAAACACCAATCAACATGAAATGAGAGAGAGAGAGAGAGAGAGGCAGCAAGGAAGCCATGAGTTCATCATAAGAACTTCCTGAGGGGTGATCATATGTTTGGTAGTGGTGGTGTGTGTTTGGGGGGTGATATGAAGAAGGGGGAGGGTCTTATTTGTCCCAGTTGGCCTTCAGATCTCATTGCAGCTGAAGACAGCCTTGAACTTCTGCTCCTCCGGCCTCCACTTTTCAAGCGCTAGCACTATAGGCACGTTTCACCACTCTACTTTGTTTTGGATTATTCGATGTTGACTGTTCAGGAAATACTTGTTCACTGTAGGGCAAAGCTCATCCTCTTACAGGCGGGCATTTTAGAAGAATGGGTCTGCCTTTAGTGTCAGTACATATGGATCTGCATCACAGTTTAATTAAATTCTATTGGGTATTGAACCTACATTTATTTAAGCTAAGGTCCCTACCTACAGGCACAGAACTGATATTGTTTGCCCCAGGTTCTTAGTTTGGTCTCTAAGTAGCAGTTCTGAGAGATGATGGAAAAAGATGTGCAGTAGAGTCATTGACCCAGAGAGGGGCTAGGAGAGAAATACAGAAGTTTCACTGTGGCCATGCCCGAGAAAGCAGGCCAGGCATGCGGGTGCCTGGCACAGTGGAAGAGCGAGCTAAGTCTTGGGGGCAGGGCTCCTCCAAGGTGCTTGGGAAGAGTTCAAGGCCATTCTCCTCAGCTACATAGCAAGTTTGAGGCTAGCCTGGGCTACATGAGACCTTGCTGTTACACACACACAAAAAAAACACCCCAAATATAATTAGTACATTATGACCTGATATTGTATGTTTTTTAATCCCAACCTATGCTATTTCTAGAATACAGATCCCTAGTTTTCTGCTCTAAGCCTCTATGGCAGCCATGAGGATGGACCTTTCAGAGTTCTTCCTATGGAACATGTGATTGGTCAGAGGATGCTCTGCCTTTTAATCCCATCACCTCCTTCAATGATGCTAGCATGTGCACATGGCTAGTGATCTGAGGAGGTAGGAAGAGTTTGTAGCAGGGAGTCTTGGGCCCCAGCATTCGCTGGTGGTTCTGCTGTGGCTTTCCCAGCCGCAGTTCTGCATTGCTGCATCTTGTTGTCTCTCGGGATCCATCACACTTCGTAGCTTGTAGCTACTCCAGTCTTTCCTAGGTCCTGCACAGGTACATCTTGACACTTAAAAATTTACTGTATGGTGTGTGTGTCTCTCTGTGGGTGTGTGTATGTTGGCATGTGTACCAAGGAGTGAATGGGTGCGTGTGTAGGTCAGAGGACAACCTGTAGGAGTTGGTTTTTTCTTTCTGCTATGTGGTTTAATCCTGGGGATTAAACTCAGGTTGTCTGGCTCTTGTTGATACCTGCTTTTTGGATAGCCTGGGCTAGCAGACCCTTTCATTCACAATATCCATTGTGTTCCTAGCGCTTCTAAAGCTTTCCCTTGGCCCCCACATGGCACAGGGAGAGTGGTGGACATTTTAGGGAGCACTTGGGGAAATGGCAATGCTTACCACACTAAAATATATCATGATAATTCATTGGGCTTGTTTGGGCTTCTGGGTAGGAATGAGAGTGTGTGGCCTACATATGAAGGGGACAGGGGTGGGGAAGGCTCCATGCACTGGGTCTCTGACCTATCTATACCCAAAGCTACAGGGATTCCTGATGACGGCTTGTCCATTCACCTGTCCCAGGGCACATAATCCCATGACCCACTTTCTTGTGTGGCCCTAAGATTGTGAATGAACCTCCTCTCACACTGCAATCACACTCTTCCTCTTGCACGAATGGAGACACAGGATAACAGCAACCCTGTGGCAGTGAAGCCAACAAGGACAGTGGCCTTGGAGATGACAGAAACAAAGGGGAAGGACCCCAGATCTCCTAAAGACCTGTGGAACTAAGCAACTGTCATTACATCTAGAGTGATCACCATGGACATATAACAACACATGCTGCTGTCTTCTGAGAGCCATGGAGTCATCGTGCCTGCAATATCAAACTTCCCCGAATGGAAACACGTGCTGGCAGCAGGTGCTACCAGCCTGGTCAATTTTTGCTGCATTCGGGGATAGAACACATTTGCCAGCTGGGAAGTTGGGGACTTGTTGGCAAAGCATTTGAGAAAACCATGCCTATGACGTTTGGAAGGCTGATCACGTGCTAACACAGTCAGTGTCTCGAGAAGTGGTGGGCAAGCTCAACAGGTAGTATGCTTTCTTCTTGCCCTACTGCAAATCATTACAAGAAAGACAGGCAAAGTGTTTAATTAGGGTTTCTATTGCTGTGAAGATCTCATGACCACAGCAACTCTTATAAAGGAATACATTTGATTGAAGCGAAAGCATACAGTTCAGAGGGTCAGTCCATTATCACCATGGTGGCATGCAGGGAGACATGGTGCTCGCTGCATCTTGATGAGAAGGCAGCAGGAAAGTGGACTGTGACACTGAGCAAACTGAAGAAAAGAGACCTCAATGCCCGCCCCACAGTGACACACTTCCTCCAACAAGGCCACACCTCCCCGTAGTGCCACTCCCTATGAGCTTATGGGGGCCAATTGCATTCAAACTGCCACACAGAGTCTAGAAACATGGGTGATTTAAAACACATACTAAGAATTCAGACTCAGTGTGTCCAGCGAAGGCCCAGACCTGAAACAAGGTTTAGATTAAGGCTGTTACCTTCAAAGTAGCCAAAATTACAAGAAGCCTTGGGTGAGAGTGGGAAGCCAAGTAAGACAGCGGACTTCAGAACTCTACCAAAAGCATTGTTGGGTGTGGTTGCTTAAAAACAATGCAAACATCTGGGGAATATTCTTTTAAGATTTAAAATTTGTGGGCATGCACACACATACACCGGGGTCACACATGCGTATGCAACCACGTGTATGGGCATCAGAGGACAACTTTCGGAAATCGATTTTGCTTCCACCATGTTGAGGCAGGCATGCCCCTGTTTCTGCCATACTGCACGTTCTAGGCTAGCTGGCCCAGCAGCTTCTGGACATTATCCCTCTCCTGCCGCTGCTTGCCTCACCTTAGGAGGTACCGAGATTACAGATGCTGGCCACTGCCTGTCCCAGATATGATCTTCAGGGATTGGACTCAGGTTATCAAGCTTATACTGTGGGAAGTACTTTTACCTGATGAGCCATTTCATGGGCACCACCCAGTTTTTATTGATTGAATTTTATTGTCCAAGAAGGAATAAAGGAATAAGAAATAGTTATTCTGGTCATCTACCAACACCGACTCCCAAGGAGGCCAGGTCCTCTAACATTCTCTTTGCTGATGCTATGGCCCCAGAAGATGACAGAGAAAGGAGAGTCTCAGAATGGAGTTGGTCAAACAGACAACTTCTTTCTCAGATCAGGAAGCAGGCCAGGTTGGTCTACGGCTCTGCCAGCGACTCCTCCATTTTCCTGTTAATTTTCTTTTCCAAGTGGGAATTTTGCCTTGGTTTTCTGATTCTAGTCCACCGCTGTAAGTGGGGGTGGGGTGGATAGAGTGGGGTGAAGGGGGCTGTTGGCATCTCTTGCAGTTGGTCTCTAGTAAACTATGAGGGATCACTTGCGACTTCTTGTTTACAGGCTTGCCTCAAGCTTTCCATCCTCCTGCCTCTGCCTCTGCAGCTTATCTTCCCTGCATGTGCCCCACAATCAGAACTGAAGCAGAAGCCAGGAAGGAACTCTGCCTGAGGACTTGCTCCTCATGGCTTGCTCCACCCACTTTCCTATACCACCTAGGACCACAAACCTACTGATGACACCGCCCACAGGGGGCTGGGTCCTCTACATCAATCATTAATCAATAAAATACCTCACAGACTTGCCTATCAGCAATCTGATGGGAACGTTTACTCAATTGAAGTTCTTTCTTTCTAGATGACCGTGGACTGTGTCAAATTATCCACACACACACACAAAAAATAACCAGAACAGGACTGTCATTAATATCTTTTTTTCAATTCCATTGAACCTGATAATGTTTTCTATAGCAATTATCTTCCTGTAAGTTGTTGAGATTATTCTCCATGACCTGGTGAAAGTCACAAGAAATATGACAATTTATTTGTAATTTATTACTTTTGTATACTAAATCTAATAAATGACATTATTAATAGCCTCTGTATCTGTGACAAAGACAAAGATATTTACCACCAATTTTTTTTTTGCATGAGAGGGATGTAGCCTCAAAGCAAGGAATAGTTTAGGGGCGTCCATTCTTATGTGAGCCTATTATTCCAGCACTTTCAAAATAGCTGTCAGGAGACAGAGGGGGTATGACTAAGCAAGGATTTGCAGAAATGAAGTCAGCATAAAAGTTATGTGAGAAAGAGGCATATGTATGGCTCCTGGCTCACAGAATGAGTGGAAGAGAATCTGAGTGGATCCTAGCACTGTCCAGGCAATTGTTTTCTCAACTGCATTACCAAGTCTCTTAATTGTGTGAGTCCCCAAACAGTGTCTAAGGAAGACGTACTTCTTGATATCTACTTTAGATGAGCAGGACAGACAAGGTAGATTCCTCCAGGGATAAAATCAGGCAGCAGGGTTCCCACCGTTCCTGCGACATCCTATGTCATCCATGTATGCCTCCTCTTCAGAACAGGAGTATTTATCATGGTTTTCCTTCCCTGGGCACCATTGCCTACTTGGCAGGTGAGTGGGGCACATGATTATCTTTTAGCTCATAGGTCATTGTGGTAGTTTAAATGTAATTGGCCCCCATAATCTCTTAGGGAGCGGCACTATTAGGAGGTGTGGAGGCCTTGTTGGAAGAAGTGTGTCATCGTGGAGGCGGGCTTTGAGGTTTCCTATGCTCAGAACACTTCCCAGTGGGTCAGTTGACTTCCTGTTGCCTGTAAGTTGTTGAACTCTCTCAGCTCCTTCTCCAGCACCAGGTCTGCCTGCACGCCGCCATGCTCCCCGCCATGAAGATAATGGACTGAACCCCTGAAACTGTAAATGAGCCCCTTCCCAACTAAATATTTTCCTTTATAAGAGTTGCTGTGGTCGTGGTGTCTCTTCACAGCAATTGAAACCCTAAGGCAATCATCATTCTTTTTGTTTGTTTTTGTTTTTAGAATTGAAAATAAATGTGTTTTTTTCCCATACAGTAGATTCTGATCATGGTTCCCCTTCCTTTGTCTCTTCCAAAATCCCCCCTCCCCCATCCAGCTCCATGTCTTCTTTCTCTTTCTTCTTAGAAAACAGGCCAATAAAAACAAACAAATCACAATAAAACAAAGAAATAAGTCATCCTTATGAAGAACCATAGCTGAGCCTATGGAGAACTCTGTACTTAACTCATTGGGTGAACTTTGGTTTGATACCCATAGGGAAGATGTTATGTGTACCCTATTTGTGAGAGAAAAAACTTGTGCAGATAAGCAGTGGCCATGGCAGGGGCTATGGTAGGCACTGGTAGTGGGCTTCTAAAATCTGTTCCATTCTTTTCTGAGTCATGAAGTTAACCTGCTCCCGGCCCACCCTGGCCCATCGCAGATTTTCTGCAATAGAACATATGTGCAAATAATAATTGCCACACTGGATCCAGGCTCATGATCACTGACATGCGGGTTGTATTAGTCAGGGTACTCTAGAGTTGCAGAATTTACAGAATCTCTATCTCTCTATCTGAATTTATTGAACTGACTTACAGGCTACAGTCCAACAATGGCTAGCTGTAAATGGAAAGCCCAAGATTCTGGTAGTTGCTCTGTCCCGTGAGGATGTCTGTGGTGGTGGTGGAATCCTGAAGACGTAGGCTCCAAGGCCAGTGAAGGAGTGGGTGTGCTGACAAGTAAGGGCACACAGGAGAAGAATCAACACCCCTTCCAACTTCCAGCGTCCTTATACAGGCTTCCAGCAGAAGGTGTGGTCCAGATCAAAGGTGTGCCGTCCCACCTCAAGATCTGGATTAAAGGCATGTCTCATCCTGCCTCAGGAGCCTGATCAAAAGTCTTGTGTCATCCAGTTTCAAGATTGGGACTGAAGGCATATTGTCTTCCTGCCTCAAGACCCAGACCATAAGTGTGCCCTCCATTTCTGAACTGCAGTTCATTCTAGATGTAGTCAATCTGACAGCCAAGAATAGCCACCACACAGGCCCATGATCTCCTCCACCAATATAGCCATGGACTATGTAGGTACGGGGGCTGCTCATCTTCTTCCTCCACACCACTTCTCCTCATTTCCCTTCTGGTTTTAGGTACTGTTCTATTCTGTGATGAGACAGCGTGACCAAGGCAATTTGCAAAATAAACTGCCTGGGCATTCCTGGCCACAGAGGGTTAGAGTGTGTGACCATCATGGCAGGAAGCATGCTACAGGCAGGCAGGCATGGTGCTGGAGCAGTAACTGAGAGCTTACACCTGATCCATAGGGGATGGAGCAAAAAAGAGAGAGGGAGGAGAGGGGGAGGGATGGATGGCTGAGCAGAGGGAGGGGGGAATGGTGTGGGGTTTTTAACCCTCAAAGCCCAACCCAGTGATACACCTCCTCCAACACATAATCTTTTCCAAACAGTTTCATCAACTGGTGACCAAGCATTCAAATCTATGAGCCTATGGGGCCCATTTTTATTCAAAACACCATTCTTCTCTTCCTTCTCCTTTCTTCTCTTCTTCCCTATTTAACTTCCTTTTCTCTTTCTTCTTCATATATATTCCCATTTCTCTTTCTTCTTAATTAAAAAGGAGGGAAAATAGGGTCTCATTCTGTATTCCAGGCTAGCCTGGAGCTCACACTCCTGCCCTCATATCCTGAATGCTAGGACTACAGGTGTGCACCACCAAGCCTGACTAAAGAGAACTTGGCTTCACCAAACTGTAACCTGGAAGGAATGTGGCTCCCTGGACTACTGAGTGAGATAAGCTACCTGCTCTTCTGGGCTCTTTTAGGGTAAAGATGAAGGTTTTCCATCGGGGCAGAAACCTCTTACTCTGACGAATTGCCCCAGAGACACTAGCTGTGCTCTCTCCTCCCTGTGACCAGCAGGAGAGAGGTGGATACTGTGTGCTGCTGACCTCCATGAAGTCAATGTTGGGTGGAATAACTTGGCTATCTATTGCACACTATTAATTATAACTATATTTGCATTTAATTTGGATGCCACTCTGAAATACTACATAAATCCCTGTCATTGTGCTTACTGCTCTTTAGCCTGGATCACATTTGTTTACTAATAAAATCCTGGCCTCCCAATTATTCTATCTGTCTGTTTGACTTTGCTTATCCCTTTGCTTTTCAGCCTCCTAAGAGTATTGGGGTACCTCTTGGGCTAGTTTGGCTTACCTTTATTTGGGGGGTTTGAGAGTGAGGCTGTGTCACAAAACTAAAACAAAATAAATTGAGATTTAAGCTGAAATTTATGTTTTTAAAAACCAACCTAGAAAACAAAGAGGACCCTAAGAGACACATACATGAATCTACAGAGGAAGGAGACAAGATCTCCTGAGTAAATTGGGAGCATGGGGGTCTCAGGAGAGGGTAGAAGGGAAACAGAGGAAAATGGATAGCTCAATAAAAACAATAAAAAAGTTAAGCTGTGTTAAAAACCACAGTTTCAATACAAACAAAAAACAACAACAAAACTCGATTCCATCTGTACCCCCGCCCCAGCTTAGAATTTTGCTGCCCTTTCAATTACCCTTTAGTGAAATGATTGTGAGTAAGGTGCATCCCATGCACTAGGATAAAGTGAAAAATCTCATTTGCCATAGAAACCCACCTAACTGTATACTTCTAACAAGTAAAGACCTTGAATTAACAGTTGAAAAACTCCCAGTGAAGAAAAGTCTGCTTCAGTGGAAATTCTTCCAAACATGTGAAGAACAAGAACCATTCTTTTCTCAAAATCACCCAAAATATACAATGCCAGGGAACACGTCTCAACTCAAGCCAGGAGGTCAGCAAGACCCTGAAAGCAAAGCCAAACCACCGTGAGAAAACTGCAAATCAACATCTACGTGCAAAAGCCCTCAGCAAGTACATGCAAACCAGAACCAATGGCCTACTGAATGGATTGCATGGCACAAGCAGCCAGAATGCAAAGGTGACTTAACATAGAACAGCACAACCAGTGTGTTACACTCCAGCAATAGAACAAAGTGGTGAAAAAAACGTCACCGGGACCTCCCCATTCATCCAGAAAGATCACTTATCTGAATCCATCGCCTGGTCTCATCAAAACAAAACAAAACAAAGGAGTAACGGAAATAAACTTCCTCAAGGGCCTTTATCAAAACCCCACATCTAATATCAAAGCCAGGAGCCACCAAAAGCCTCTTGGTGTGACCAGGAAGAACAACAGCTAGAACCATTCTCACTAGAATCATTAAGCATAAAAATAAAGTCACTGAGCTTGGAAAGGCAGCAGGGGAGCCATCTCCACTCACAGATGACGGGCTTTCCTGTGTAGTAAACACTACAGAAACAACAAATTATGAGCTAATGAGTCATGTGGAAAAGATGCAAGATAGATGGACCACATCCCCAGTCAGGTGCATCTCTAGACACTGGCAAAGGGCAACCTGGAAACGAAACCAAAAAGAGAACCTACCTTGCGATAGCACCAAAGGCATCAGCTAGGGTCTTTGTCACTCCGCTCTCTGTAACATGTGGGGTGATCTCCGCTGCCTGCTGCCCCCCTCCCACCCATGGCGGACTCTGTGGGGTGATCTCTGCTGCCGGCCGCCCCCCTCCCACCCATGGTGGACTCTGTCCCTCTGGAACTCTAAGCCCAAATAAACCTTTCTTCTTCAGGTTGCTTTTGGTTGTAGTGTTTTACTATAGAAAACTATTAAAAGGCATAAGATACTTAAGAATAAATTTGACTAGGGAGACGTAACTGTAAATCACTGAACACTATAAAACACGGCTAAAGGAAATTACAGACAACTAAGTAAATGGAAAGATGATCCACTCTCATTGGTCAGGAAAGCCAATATTGTGAACTTCTAGTATTCCCACATTCAGCTATAGATTCAATGCAGCTCTAGCATTCTAATACCTACCCACAAGTGGAAAATCTAGTCCCATGACCCATGTAAATGCTAAGGAGCATTGAGAAGACAGAACCATCTTGAAAAACAACCAAGTTGGAAGACAGACTTCTCAAGTCCAGAAATTACCAAAAAGCTACATCAGTCTAAACAGACTGGTAGAATAAACATAGCGAAATAGAACTGAGGGTCCAAAAGTAAAATCATATGTCAATGGTCAATTGTTTCACCAAAGTGCCAAGGCCATTGGATAGGTGTGAAGGTTCATTTTGACTTGTCAACATGACAGGATCTAGAATCACCATGGAAACAATTTCTGGCATGTATGAGGGATTTTCTAAACTAGGTTAACTGAAGTGGACAGTCTCATCCTCCCTGTGGGAAGTCCCATCCCGTGGGCTGGGCTTCCGAGCCAGACAAGAAGGAGAGAGTGAGCTGTGTAGTTTTCATGGCTCTCTGTGTCTTGATTACAGATGAAATTTGACAAGCCGCGTCTAGCTCCCAGCACCGTGACTCTTGCTGTGACGTACCTTTGCACTGTGAGCTAGAATAAATCTTTATGCAACTACTGTCAGGAATTTTGTTGTAACAACAAGACAAGTAACTAATGCAACCGGCAAATGATGTTTCTTTATCGATGGTGCTGGGACAACTGGACATCCACAGACCAAAGATTGACAGTGGGCCTCTGCTTCATGGCATGTACAAAACCTGACTCAAAATGGGTAAAAAAATTCAAAATATAACAGCTAAAATAATAAAACTCTTAGAAGAAAACATAGGAGCAAGTCTTTATGGCCTAACAGTGTCTCAGATGTAATGGTAGATGTACAAATAGTTAAAGAAAACAACATAGAAGTCATATTTAATCAAAAATAAAATCTTTGTGCTGGGCCTGATGACATGTATCTATAATTCCAGCATCTTGGAGATTGAGACAGGAACGCCAAGAGTTCAGGACAGCCTAGGTTGCATGGCAGGCCCTTGGCTTAAACATTAAAAGCTTTCATATATCCAAGATTCCTTCAAAAAAAGTAAATAGGCACCAACAAGGTGGCACAGCGCGTATAAAGGTTCTCACCGCTGAGCCTGATGACTTGAGTTCCAACTCTGGGACCTACAGGGTTTAAGGAGAGAATTGATTTGCACAGACTGTCCTCTGACCTACACACATGTACACACACACACACCAATAAATAACATGTGAAAGGTATCTTAAAAAGAAGATGAGTAAGCCAGGTGGTAGTGGCGAACACCTTTGATCCCAGCACTCAGGAGGCAGAGGCAGTTGGATTTCTGAGGTCAATGTCAGCCTGGTCTACAGAGTGAGTTCCAGAACAGCCAGGCTACACAGAGATATCTTGTCTCAAAACACAAAACAAACAAAAAAGATGAGTAGACGATCCACAGAATGAGAAGATACATTTCTAAGTCATATATCCAAAAAGGTATTGTTTCTAAAATGTTTAGGAAACCATTACAACTCTGCAGCAAAAGGCAATCCTAGTAAAAGTGGGCGAAGTGGGCTGCAGGGATGGATGTCTCAGTGGTCAAGAGCACAGGCTGCTTGGTTCCCAGCATCCACAGCAGGGCTCACAGTCCGTCCCCTCTTCTGGCCTCCATGGGTGCATAGACAAGCAGGCAAAACACCCACACACAAAATTTTTATTTTAATAGTTAAGGAAAAAAATAAAGGACTCAAACAGTCATTATGCAAAGAAGACGTACAATAGTTGACCACCCGAGGAGTCCTGTGCAGTACTGACTGCCGTGGAGACCAGCCTGATCTTATCCCTTTTATGAGTCACTTTGGTCAAAGGATTTTTTTTTCCTTTTAAGCTTGATCATTTTATTAGAAGAGTCTTGGAATTGGCTGTTCTAAGTTAAAGTCCCTGGCACACAGAGTGCCTTTCAGGTAGATTTATATCTTTGGTTTCAAGAACATCTCTTTCCACTCTATTTTAAGTATTGTGTTTCATTCTTTGGCTTCTATTCTTTAGGAATTCTAATTATGTATATGTTGACTCTCTTTTGTCCTTTTTTTCTGCGTGTGTAATTTTCACAGGAATTAAGAACAGCCACTGTCCTCATTCTGCCCCATTGTATTTCCCTTTCTATTTCTAGCCCCATACCATTACTTTGCTGTAGCTAAATGCTTCCAACTGCAACCCAACACTGCCATTCTTTATCAGTCCTCACATCTCTTCCACCAGCACCACCCACCCCAGCCACCTCCCTGCATTGTCTTGCTTTCCTTAATTGTGCTTCTAATTCTGCTGTGGCCCTCCCTCACAGAAGCAATTGTCTTTTTATGGCTGATTTTTTTTCACTGAACACCATTTGGTTGGAATTTTCATCTAATCCATGGTTACGATTCCTTTTCTGGCCAATATTTTCCATCTGGTAGGCTCCGTGCTCTTTCCCACCCATTTTCTCTAGTGTCTTTGGCTTTAGTCTGTGCTAGTTCACTTTAGAAAGTTAGACGCCTGTGAGTTGTGTGTTCATGGCTCACTATTTGTAAGAAGCTCTTTCAGGTGTGTGCACCATGTGTGTTGTATTCGTGGAGAAGAGAAGAGGCACTTGGACCCTCTGGGACTGGAGTTGCAGAGGGCTGTGAGCCGCCATGTGGGTGCTGGGAATCGAACTCAGGTCCTCTGCAAGAGCAGTCAGTGTGTTCTGGGATCTGTTCTCTGTGCCCCTGTGGTCTCACCCTAACTTCCAAAGTGAGTTTTCTCCATTCCTCCCTGGTGTTCACAGATTTATACTGTGTCTCATTGTAACAAGTCTTTCTCTGTCCTGCCAGGCAACTCTCAAATAATGACATGGAGATTTCTTATTAATTATGAAAGCTCTGCCTATAGCTTAGACTAGTTTCTAACTAATTTTTATAACTTAAATTAACTCATTTCTATTAATCTGTGTGCTGCCACATAGTTCCTGGCTGTTACCTCTCTTCCTGAATGGCTTGCTTGTTCTCTGTCTTCTGGTGTCTCTTCTGATGCCTGGATTCCCCTTCCTACTTCCTTTCTGCCTGGAAGCCCTGACTATACCTCCTGCCCAGCTATTGGCTGTTTAGTCTTTATTAAACCAACCACAGCAACATATCTTCACACAGAGTACAAATATCCCACACAACATCTCATTATCAAAGGATCTGGATTTTTATTTTACAGCAGAGATTATCAACCTGAGAAACTTTATCCTCAAAGATGTGTGTCAATGTATAGTCATTTTTGTTTGTTTGTTTGCTGCAGTTTGGGATAGGGACTCACTCTGCCAGTCTCTACTGGGCAGAGCACTGCTGTACTGATTACTTTCCTCACTATGATATCGATACAGCCGACAAAGGCAGTTTGCGAAAGGGAGGGCTTGGTTGGGCTCCTGGTTTGAGGGTATATAGTCCATCAGTTTGGAGATAGTGGTGGTGGGACTGTGAGGCAGCTGGGCGTGTCACCTGCAGTCAAGAAACAGGGATGAAAGCGGATGCTCGGCTCGCTTTCTCTTTTGTCCCTTTTATTCAATACGAGGCCCCAGACCGTGGGATGGTGCCACCAGGTTTTCTTCTCTGCAAATAGACATTTTGGAGGTGTGTCTCCTAGGTGACTCCAAATCCAGTTGAGTTGACAGTGAAGATACACTTCATACATCTATCCACTAAACCACCTACAGTGCATAGAACCCCACCCTCACCCCTGGAACTATAGAGATCAAAACGCCAGTAGTGCCAGCGCCAAAGCTGCTCTTTCCCAGCCACAGGGCAGGCCTATTTGCTGGAGGGCTTTTTTTTTTTCCAGGGCTAGCTTGCTATAATCCCCACCTTTCACTCTCTGCCCCAAATAGTTATCTGTGTGAATAATAATCTCAGCATCATGTCTTTTCTGTGAGACCCTGTTTGCTCCAGTCTCTCTGGGTCTGAGTCTCTAACTTCTAGAATGGAACTTGTGTTGTTCTGTTACCTTTGTGTGTTTTGATCTTCCAGGAAATAAGGAGGGAATTAGCGTCTAGCTCCTTCCACATTCTTACAAAAGTCTCTGGAGGGCTGTTTAAACTCAAGAATTCATCTTCAGATGTTTCCATTTAACCAAGGAATGTGATGGAGACTTCAAAATCGCTGAGAGGCGCCAGGGTTAGGAGGTCTCAGAGAATGGCTTTTGCCCTCAGTTCTGAATTGAGATCCCTGTGGAGAGAGTTCAGTGGGGCTTCTGCATGGAAGTGGGCTGTCCCTTAGTCTGTCTCTATGCTGGCAGTTGAGATCACTACAGATCTAGCTTTGTGTCAGGGCTGGGGACTTCTGCTAGTGCTCAAGAG
>LOJH01033536.1:0-18889 GCA_001685095.1 Ellobius talpinus | reverse complement strand
TTTCCTCTTCCCAGAATTCTCCTGTTCTTGTTGCCCTGCCTCTACTTCCTGCCTAGTTGTCCCTATACTTCCACCTGGTTACTGGCCAATCAGCATTTTATTAAAACACAATTAACAGGTACAAACCATTGTTCCACAGCAAGCCATCAGAAAAAAAACAACAAAACAAAACAAAAAAAAACAGTTATAGATGATGCCCTCTTCTTGGCCTGCTTTTATAGCTTTGCTGTAGCCTCGTGTATCCTGAGCTGCTGGCTCTGTGTAAAAGATTATAGAATTTTGAGGACCCTGGTCTAACTCCCTGAGTAGCTAGTTTCCATGGATGGGCCTCAAAGATGATATCCATAAATAGTTCTAGCTAGAGCTCCCTGTTTTTTAATTCACTATAATGTGCAGAGCCCCAGCCCTAAGCTCCTGCTAGCATAGACTAACCCATACCTGACACCATGAGTTGCCTGCCTGATGGACTGATACTCTCTGAAAGCATGAGCCAGAAGAAATCCATCTTCCGATAAGTCAGGAATTTGATCCCAGTGACAAAAAAGGAGTTATCACATGTGGAGGTGAGCTTCCAGGTGAGAGTGTTACAAGGTTGGGGCAGAGCAGCAGGGGCTCTGCTACTGGCATTGGGGTTCTAGGGTCTGAGCCCATGGCCTTCCTCCTACTAGGAGGTCCTGGCCAACTCTGCTCTTTTCTCTAATAGTTGTATATATAGCACTAGTCTTTTAGATCCACATAAAGAATAACTTAAGACTGTGGGCATGGAGGGGTCAGCAGTGTCCCCCTGACCCATGGCTCAGTACTCGGCAGAGACACTAACTACTATTGTAGTTGGAATTTTCTTTGGACTGCCAGCCAGCTCCCAAATAAAGACACAGAGACTTATTATTAATTATGAATACTTGGCCTTAGCTTAGGCTTGTCCCATTAGTTCTTTTAACTTAATTTAATCTGTTTCTATTCATCTATGTTTTGCCTTGGGACTTTTTTTTAACCTTATTTTCATCCTGTATGTCCTACTTTCCTGCTTCCTCCCAGTCTGGCTGGCTGGTCCCTGGTATCTTCCTGTCATCTCCTCTTCTTTCTACTTTTATTTATTTGTTTGTTTATTAATTTATTTTTTAAAATCTATCTTTTCTCATTTTACATACCAATCCCAGTTCCCACTCCCTCCTCTCCTCTCGTTCCCTCCACCTTCCTCCCCCATCCCACCCCCTATCCACTCCTCAGAGAGGGTAACGCTTCCCATGGGGGAATCAACAAAATCTATCACATTGCTTTGAGGTGGGAACAAGGCCCTCCCCACTATATCTAGGTTGAGTAAGGTATCCCTCCAAAGAGAATGGGTTCCAAAAAGCCAGTACAAGCAGTAAGGATAAACCCTGGTCTCACTGCCAGTGGCCCCACAATCTGCCCCAGCCTTATAAGCCTATAGTCCATGACTCCAGAGAAGCTAAGTAGTAAGGAGAACCCTAAGAGAAACATATATAGATCCCCCTGGGAAAGGGAAATAGACAAGATATCTGGAGAAAATTGGAAGCATGGGAGTAGGGTAAGAAGGGAGAGCAGAAGGGGAGGAGGAGGGAAAAGGGGGAACTGAACTGGCCTTGCTGTGTAGTCAGATTGATGACTTAGATGTCACCATAGAACCTTAATCCAGCAACTGATGGAAGCAGAGGCAAAGATCCACAGTAGAGCCCTGGTCTGAGCCCCCAAAGTTCAGTTGAAGAGTGGGAGGAGTGAGAATATGAGCAAAGAAATAAAGACCATGATGGGCTACCCACTGAAACAACTAACCTGAGCTAATGGGAGCTCACCAGCTCCACCCGGACAGTGAGGGAACCAGCACAGGATCAAAATAGGCCCTCTGAATGTGGGTGACAGCTGTATGGCTGGGACAAATTGTAGGGTCTTTCTTCTTTCTTAAGCCTAATTTCCTCCTCGTGCTTACTCTCCCTGCCTAGAAGTTCTGCCTATAACTCCTCCTTTGCTATTGGCTGTTCATTTTTTTTAGACCAATCAGGAGCCTTAGGAAGACAAGGTAAAACAGCAACATATCTTTACATAATTAAACAAATGTAGCATATCTTTGCATAGTTAAACAAATGCAACACATCTTTGTATAGTTAAATATTCTGCAACAAAAACTGCTACTAGCAGTTTTTTCTGTCAGTGTGAAGTAAGAACTGAAGAAAAGGCCATGGGTGTGGTATAATTGTCCTCTCCCAATGAAGGGAAATAGGTGGAGACTTTGTGGGATAGGCAGCCAGAACTACAGTATTGGGAGACAAGGAAGGAGCCAGTGGCAGGCTGGTGAGAGCCTGGGGTTTCTGTAGACTGAATGATTTGTTAATCCTTGTACTTGTGCAAGATTTAAAATGAGAGTAAGCTTTTCGTCAAGATGGCGCCGAAAGCGAAGAAGGAAGCTCCTGCCCCTCCCAAAGCCGAAGCTAAAGCGAAGGCCTTGAAAGCCAAGAAGGCAGTGCTGAAAGGCGTCCACAGCCACAAAAAGAAGATACGCACATTGCCCACCTTTCGGCAGCCCAAGACCCTGCGGCTACGAAGGCAGCCTAAATAGCCCCGGAAGAGCGCGCCCAGGAGGAACAAGCTTGACCACTATGCCATCATCAAANACGTCAAGGCCAACAAGCACCAGATCAAACAGGCTGTGAAGAAACTCTACAACATTGATGTGGCCAAAGTCAACACCCTCATAAGACCCGACGGAGAGAAGAAGGCGTATGTTCGGTTGGCTCCTGATTATGATGCTCTGGATGTTGCCAACAAAATTGGAATCATCTAAACTGAGACCAGCCAGCTAATTCTAAATATACTTTTTCACCATAAAAACAAATGAGAGTAAGACCAAAGCATAGAAGAAGTGTTTTTGCCTCCTCTCACCAATGTCCCTAAGTATGTAGAGCCCAAATTGTTCTCTCTATGTATACTGCACTAGCTTCTGTCATATCACTGTGGGCATAATATAAGATGGACCAAATTAAAGGAGAAAAAATTCATTTGGGCCATTATTTCAGAAGACCTCAGTGAATCACGGTATGGAAAGCATGGTAGTGTTCTACATGGGGTGGGAGCAGGCAACAGGGGCTTACTCATGTAGCAGTAGAGCAGGAAGCAGAGAGAGTCCAGACCCAAAACTCATGTTAATAACTTGACTTATTTTAGTGACCTAATTCCACCTACTTGGACAGGCCTCTTAAATATTCTATAGCCTTGCAAAATATTTCCACCCATCAGAGAAGAAGTATCCAGAACACAAGCCTACAAGAAATATTCCAGATTCAAACCATAATATTTCACTCCTGGCCCCCAAAGGCCCTTGGTCATTTCATAACACTCAGTATAATGTCAAGAATCTTCATAGGCTTATGATCCCAACAATACTCAAAAGTCACCGGACTTAGATTCAAAGCAATCTCCTAACTGTGAGTTGCTATTTAATAAAAGGGAAAGCCACAACACCAACTGAACATCCCCAATCCAAAAGGGAGGGAGAGGAGGACAGGAAGGAAACACTGAACCAACGCAAGATCAAAACTCACCAAAGTAAAATTTAACTATACCTCAACATTTGGCATCTGCTGACCGTGATGACATGACGTAAACTCCAAAGGGCTTGAACACCCTGGCTCTATGGCCTCAGAAGCACATTCTGCCTTTCTCTTGAGTTGACTTAGCTTTATGCCTACAGCTTTCCTTGGCAGACACCTCATGTTTCTAGAATCTCCTACATCTTAGGGTCCTCATTGAGAAATGGGCTTCACTATTGTAGCTTCATTCACACCCCACTCACAGACCTTTTGTAAAGAACCTGGCTCTGCTACACATCCCTGGGCTTTTGTCTGAAGCTTTGGTTCGGCCTCCATGTAACTCCCCGATTCTGTATGACAGCAAAACCAATACCATGGATGATGCTGATTTCTGTTGCCTACTTAGGGTACAGCCAGCCCCCCTAGACCAAGCCTGTAGCAGCCTCTGAGTACCTGCACAGGGGAACCTGGGAAAACACTCTTCCAAGCAGGCCTTTTTTGGTAATGTTCCTGAGAAGCTCTCTCAGGCCTTCTTTCTTCAAAGAAAACTCAAACGAGCTTGTGTCTTGACACGCCGGAGCCTTTCAATGAAAAGGGCCTTGCCCTACCCTCAGTGCGTCTATGGTTCTAGTATAGAGTGTGTGGTTTCTCTTTCATAGTGCCAGTCTTTTTTAACCATTACAGCTAGTTTGCGCTTTTTCCTCACCAAGCTGTATAATGCACACCCTTCTTTGTCATATTTGCTCTTGATTCTTACCATAAACCTGACCAAGAACAATCAGCAATGACCATGCTGCGGCCTGAGCGCTGTGTTGTCGTGACTTTCATTTCCTGTGCTGAATGAATTATTACATCGAATTCACTCTCACTCAGAATTCCAGAACACGGGCAAAACGTAGACAAACTCTTTGCCAAAATATAATGCAGCTAGCCCTGGTCCGATTCTCAATAGAGCCCCTCGTTCTTGAAAGGCCATTATGCATAATCTTTACTGTCCACATTTCTACTTACCTACTACTCTTTCAAAGTCTCGCAAGATTCCTCTGCTACACAGGGATTGCGATGCTCTAGCCCGGACCTCCACACTGTTCCACATTCCTCCTGTCAAGCAGCTCAAATGTTTGAGAACCAAGTCATGTTTATCACAGCGGTAGCCCTGTCACACTGACACCCATTTTCCATATCCGTTACTTCTTCATCATGACTCAAAAAAAATAACTCAAAATAGATAATATTCATTTTTTATTATTTTGATTTTGACAGGTTGCTGTTGATCACAATGGGGAAGACATGGAGGAGTGGGTCAGTATGCGGTGACAGAAGTATAATGGGATAGCTGTTTACATTGCGATGGACAGGGGACTGAGAAAGATGGAAACTAAGGTCAGCTTAGAGCCCTCAACAGCCCGAACTTGGTGCCCAACGTCTACCATCCAGGACCTACCTCCTAAATGCTCTTCACTCCTACAAAACAATGCCCCCCGTTAGGGATCATGGATTCAATACCCAGACCTGTGTGAGACACTTCAGAATTAAACCAAAACATGTACCTAGAAAAAAAACGCCCTGGAAAATGTGGTAAAACATTAATAGTATTTTTTTTGTTGCTGCTGTTTTATGTTTTTCGGTTCTTTGCCTGCATATCTTTCTGTGCGCAACTTGCTTGCCTGGTGTCCCTGGAGGCTAGGAGAGGATATCAGATCTCTTGGAAGTGCAGCTACAGATGGCTGTGAACCAACACGTAAGTACTGGGAATCAAATTCAGGTCCTCCAGAAGAACAGCCAGTTCTCTTAAATTTTAAGCCATTCACTCCAGCCCCAGAGATCAAGAAAGGTTTATGTTCTTTTTGGCTTTTTCAGTTTTTTTCTTAGACTTTTAAAATAGCTTTTTTCCTATACTCTGTTCTATTCATCTCTGCCTTTAACTGATGATTTGGATAGTTCTGATGTGGTGAGCTGGAATTTTTCCTTATGTGCAGGAAACTTGTCCTGTAAATGATGCCTGAGGGTCTCATTCTTTACCTCCAGAGCTTCATCAGAGACCCTGAGTCTTCCCACTGCAATTTCTTATTTCCTCCCTATTACATAGATTTATTTTCATTTTCCATGTTCTTTTAAAGTTATGTATAGCTAAAAGCAACCATCGAGGAAATACACTTTCATGTCATGACTGACCTTTTGGCTTTAATCAATGCCTTGGAAAATGCTGTGGTAGGTTTGGTTTTCTGTTTTGTAGGTGATCTATCCATGACAGAGACCTGAAGAACTAGTTCTCCGCCTTCAAAGCATGCAGTCTTCATCTCTCCTTGGCATCCTTCTGCTTCTCTTGATTTTTAAAACCTTCCTAGTTGTCATGTGCTTTCTTCTGCCTGAACAGATCTTCCAAGACAGGAATTGTCTTGGTTCTCCTCGTCTTTTGTTTATTTTTTCTTGTTTTCTGTTATGTTGGTTTATTTGAAGCAGGGTCTCACTATAACTTCAGTTAATCTGGTGCTGTGTAGCATAGTCTGGCTTCTGATTCCCAGGACTCTTCTTGCCTCTGCTTTTAAGGCCAGGGTTGTGATTTTATTTCCAGACTGAGGGCTGAGACTTTCAGAAGCTATCCTGGGACAGTTCAGCTTACAGTGTGGGCAGTCACAGTGATTGGAACTGTCCCCTACATTCCCGTGTGGGTTCCTGAAAAATACAGATTGTGCATTGGAATGTACACCATCTAAGTTATCTGTGCCAAGGGGCTTTAGCTTCATTATGCCAATTCTGGGCAAAGTCAAGGAAGCATCATTAAGAAGATCCAATCCAAAGTGTTGCTTTTTTCTAATTTTATTTTTTCCTGTTTTTCCTTGGTGTCTACCAGGGTCTGCCCCACTCTCATCCTCCCAGGAGGCCAAATGTAATCTGGTACAATAAGATGTGAGCCTAGCTTCATTAACCCCCTACTGTGTTCTAACGTATGGACCACCCATGGAGCCCTTTCACCGGAAGCTCACCTTTGTTTTGTCTCCTGTCTCCATCCAGCTCAGTCCTAAAATGTTTTCAAAATCCTCCATGCTGAGCTTCCTTTGTATTTCCTATCCAGTTCCATCAGAAAAACTAGTCTGCACACATGCACACACATGTGCAAATGCCTGCGCATGCACACATGCATGCGCACATGCACATACACATATGCACACGTTTTTTGAGACAGGATTCCCCTTTGTACCAGGCATGGATGTCTTGGAACTCACTTTCCAGACCAAGTTGGCCTTGAACACAGAGTTCCTCCTAAGACTTGCTTGCCACCATGCTTGGCTATCAATCTATTTTTAACACAGTCACAAGTAATGGCAACTGTCATATTCTCAAAACTTTAAAAGCAAACTTTAGAGGCAAAATGCTTCTTCAGAAGCTTCCCAGAAAACCCCAGTGGAAAGCAGAAAATGCTTCCTTTCCAGACTTCCTGGGAGTTCCAATAAATAGTTTTTTTTTTATCACCTCAAGAAGCCTTTAAAAGGGGACTCACTTCTGCAGTCCCTAGAAAGAACACAGAGTATTTTTCATTCTGTATGTTGCTGGGTGAAGGATGTGTCAACAGCAAAGTGATAAAATGATGAGAACTTCCTGAAACTATCTAACAAACTTAGCCTGATGATTTTTAAGGCTATGAAAATACCACTTTTAAGCAATTGACCTATCTTAGCCTTCCTTGACATCAAACTATAATAATGCAAGGAACAAATTACTGAAACTGGTAAAATATAAAGAACAGACTCTGCAGAAATCCTGAGAAAAGACCATGGTGGTAACATAGCAGCCTTTACTAAGTGACCGAGAGCACAGTGTCAGAAGCTCAGTGTTCATTTCTTCCAACGAAGACTGGTTACACAGCATTAGCCTTCTGTCCTAGGCCAGGCACAGCAGAAGTAGATACAGTTTCCACCAGGATTCTCACGGTGCTTGCAATGGAAGGTGGGGCCAGATTCAATACAAAGCATTTTTCTGATGTTCAGGTTCAATCCAAGACAAAATCCAGGCGACAACAATAAAGGCAACAATAAAGGCAATAAAAGCACACAATGCAGAAACCTACTAGAAACGGCTAACCACTGTAGGTATTTCAGGGAAGCAGATGGCTTTAGTTATACGGTTTTCAGCTCCTGCACCCAAAGCTTTTATACTACAGCACTTACTAGAATTCTGTTCCTGTCTTAGGACACACACAAAGAATAATGAGAAGAAAATTTACCCAGACAATGTGTTCATTTGGATTCTTCAAGATCATTATTCCCGCTATTTTACCCCAGTCAATAATTCCACTTCACAAAGCCTGCTCGCTCAGCCCAAATTCCCAGATCATATGTGCAGTCTTAATCGTGACTTTCCAATTATTACTCTAGTAATAGATCCTCTCAACACTGTGCACACAGTTGCCAAAGTACAAAGCTTGTGCCACGCCCCTGAGCCTGGGACGCTCCCATTTTCTCAGGGCGGCTCGCTTTAGTAGAGGACACAGTCTTGATGCTTCCTAACACTTTTTTCCCACTGAGGAGCAGCCAGGAACCTTGAGCTAGCCTTGAGCTAACTCAGTTATTGCCACTAGTCCCACAGATGTTGATTGGATTAAGCTACTCAGGGTGGTGTCATCCCTTTCACAATGGCAAGGTAATAAGTACAGTGCGTGCTTTGAATACTGATAATTCAGGTACAAGTGAGCCTGATCTAAGGTTATTCCAGTCAAAGAGGAACTCAATTTCCTTGCTCAATAGCCAATGAACAAGTTTTCTGTCTCCCCCGATGCTAAGAAAGACTTATTTCAGGAGCTACTAGCACTGTCTTACTGACAAAATAATTATTCCTTCTGTTCTTTTATTTGCTGACTAGACAAATAAAAGATTTATGACAGGATTCACAGCAGTTTTGAAGGTAGCCTGTGCCACGGACATTGTCACCACTGAAGCCTGCACAATCTAGACTTCTTAGTTTCAGCAGTCACAAGCTTCCTTCTTGGTTTGACCATTCTGGATTGAGTTTCTGTTGTTTGCAACACAAAGACACTTAATTGGCACGTCTTCCTTCTGCCTCTCAGTTGTACTAGAATAAAGCTTTAGTCCCTGTAACAAAGATCCAAAACAACAATGACTTCTTTCAGGGTTAATGTGTCAGTTTCATGGTGTTAGGACCCGTGTTTTCCTAGTATGTCCTTACACCTAAGGTAGCATGCGTTGTCATCTAGATAACTGAGGTAGCTGAAGGATAAAGAAAGGAAAAAAGGAGGGCATCCCATTTTCTTTTTTTAAAAAAAGGCACCTTTCAGAGGTCACCCAGAGTCATGTTCAGTTGACCAGTGGATTGTTGTTTGACCACATTTAGCTGCCAGGAAGGCTCCTGTTGCAGATATTTCCAGACTAAGCACCCTGACACCCATCAGAGTGGAAAAGAAGAGATGCCACCCATGGACCAAAGCCAGGACAGCTCCCGAAAGACTTCAAGGCCAGGTCCAGTTTGTATTCTCTCAAACCACAAGGTGGGGCAGGCAAGCATATGAGATTTTACAGAAGCTTAAGTGGCAGTCAGCAGGTTGTTAAGGGCAACGGCCCACTGCTTCAACTGTTTATTTCTCCAGGTCATTCTGTGCCAGGTAGCAAGCGAAGTCATCCTTGGCCAACAGGAAGTACAAGCAGTGCCGTGAGGAAATCACTAACTAAGTCAATAAGTCAGCATCTAATATCTCATGGAATGGTCTTGTCTACCTTACTCAACTTCATAATGATATACTGTCATTGTCTGGGCAGCCATGTGAGTCCAGCTTCAAAATTCTTCTGTAAAAGAAGAAGGGTTGTTGAGAGTCTCTTATTCATAGTGCACCATCCTAGGGCAATAAGTAACCCACTTCCTATGCCCTACAAAATTGTTTGTTCCTTTAAACTACTTAATACCTGCCTCAACTGAGCAGAATCTCAGTTCCAGCTGCTGACTTCTACGTACATGTAATTCCATGTTGTATACATGCTAGCGTGTATCTAGGCTAAAGTTCAAACAGTGACTAATTTGAAGCTTTGATGGACAGACAGGAATTAGGCCAAGTTACTTTTACTTGCTGACACACTGAAGCCGAGAAAGGATAGTAATATAACCCATAGGGCACCCCCTCTCCCAAGGCTACAGGAGGAGCTTTGGTGTTTGGCCGTTTCAGAGAACTAAGCTAATATTAACTGTATGGACAACCAACAACGATGTTCAGTTAAAGAAAATGGGTCAACCTTGGCACTGACACTTGTTGTGGATGACTTACAGGAATCTGGGCTGGCAGATGTCAATGCACACAGTAGTAACTATTGCTGATGAATATCAAAGAACCAAGCTGTTCTAGTCTCTGTTCCCAATATGGGATCTGCTCATGAATGCAATACATTTTAGGGATGAGAAAGATATCAGAGTTGGGTTAACAAAAAAATCATTAAAGTAATCTATAGGAATCCAAAAATTGTATTAACCACTCAATATATTCTAAGTGCAGAGGTAGTGCAGAAGCAGATGTTCGATGAGGTAAGGTCCCTCCCCCCATGACAGGCAATCTGATACTACAGACAGTGTAGCATCTTTCACAGAGATTTATTGTTGTTTGTACGTACATACGTATGTGTGTGTGTGTGTGTGTGTGTGTGTGTGTGCCACATGAGTTCAGGTGCTCACAAGGCCAGAAGAGGGCATCGGATCCCCTAAAGCTGGTACTATAAGTAGGGTGAGCTACCTAACCTGAGTTATCAAAACCAAACACTGGTCCTCGGGAAGAGAGGCAAGTACTCTTACCCAAGACACCTCTCCAGCCTCGTCCATAGCATTTTGGTTTATTCAAAACATTCAGTGCCCCCATTGTGAACAGGAAAACATCCCTACTTCTTAGCAGGATATATAGCATTTACTTCAGTTCTATACAAGCCCTTATTGGCTTTTCCTATAACACATTATAATAACACATCACACCCTATCACACTGCTTACAGGAGCCTTCTATGTTGTCTCACACCTTCACGCAATTCCATAAAATCCAGTCTTGGCCTGAAATTGTCTCCTGGTCTAATGAACCCATATTCATGCTTCAACATTCAGCTCAGTTTTCATATCCTTTGTAAAGAACGTTTTCCCCACCTCTGTGAACAGGGTTAAATATCTCTTACAGTTCTCCCACAACAACTTGCCTGGTTGCATTTATTGCCCGATCTCTACCCTTAGAACCCACTGGGCTTTGGGACCCTGAAGAGTAGCATTTTATTTTGTCTGGCTGGCTAGTGTCTAGCATAGTGCTCTGAACAAATTAGCTCAACAAAGGTTTATTGAATTAATGAATGATCAGTTGTCTTAAGTTTATACATGAACTTGGTGTAGATCCTATCACCAATGATTAACATCTCAGATTCTGTAAACCATTTCCCTGGTGTTGAATTGATGTGAAGTTTAAACTTCCACTGAGGATTCTCTTGAAATCTTTATGACTTACTGTCCATGAAACTGTCTGAACTTCTTATTCTGTGTAACAAATGACTGCAGAATACAAAACAAATCTTCATCACTGCCTTTCGCCACTGTTTTATGAGCAGCTTCTATACGCATAACAGAGAAAATCCCTTAGCAACTGTCTTGGGCTCCCGATAGCATGGGCAACATAACCTTCTGTGTCATTTGAAAAGCAACATTGATTCCCAAATGGGAAACCTGTGGATTCTGACTGAGAAAAAACAGCATGAATCTGAGAAACTTCTGTCTTGGGAAGCTATGGAGAGTCCTTTCTCTGTAGGGAGTGCAAAAGTCCAGTAACCAGGACTGGCTTTAGTACTCAGGGGATGCTCCTCAGCTTGGGCAAAGGGGAAGATACTGATGCGGCAGGACTTTGGCGAGATGCCGGAACGTCTGAATGCAGCAATTACCTGGCCTGACTCAGTTCCTGACTCTGGAGCTGAAAGCTTATTATTAGAATCATTTATCTGGCTGGAGACATTGTGTTTATTTGTTCTTTGCAGAGAAGTAGAATATAAAATGGTATCAAAAATAAAACTCTTCCAGTTTACTTATTTTGCCCAATGCCATCCTTTGTTGTGAGTGAGAAGATGTGTTCAGAGCAACAAGGGACAAAGACTTGGAGGCATGTGTCCTTGAGTTCAGAGGGACCTTCACTGACCAGCTGCGTGGATTTGGGCAGCTGGGTTTCTGAGCTTCCATTCCCTATGAAATAGGAGTAAGAAGAAGGCTTCTAAAATTATAAGGATTATATAAGATAAACATAAGCCTTTAACATACATGGCTCGTAGTGAGTGGAAAATGATTAGTTACAGATGTTATTGTTAGGACTAAATAAGGGCTTAACTTTGAGAGAGGCACTCATGTCTGTGCTATGAAGTCTATAATAAAGATACTAAACACTAAGCCATAAAAAACAGGAAATACATTCCTCACATAAGGATTAGATGCTATCATATTATTTATGATAAAACAATGCAATATAACATACCTCAGGGATAAAGAGTGCTACATCTATTTGCTTAACCCAAGGCCAAGAATCATGTTATTTTCTCCTATTAAATGTATACAATGCTGATAAAACAAAAACAAAAACACAAAAACCACAGCACAACATCCACTAGGCAGCTCAAATCATAAAGGACCAGTGTCAGGACCACAACTAAAGCTCACATGAATGAAAGTCTTTTCCAGTGGTCGCATGTAGTGGGAAACCTCCTTTCTTATGCTACGTGGGCACATTAGGGTTTTAGCTCTTCAGGGTTTATATGAATTTCATATTGCCTTTGTGACAAAAAAGCAAAAATTTGGTAGCTTAATGGGCATAAACTTGATAATGGACTCAGAAGCCCTAAAATCAAGGTGTAGGCAAGAATGGGATCTTCCCAGCAGTGTGGAATCAGACTCAGTTTCCCTCTTTTCTGCCTTCTGAAGCTGGTTGCCTACTCCTGTTCTCATACACTGTCTTCAAAGCTAACACTACAGACTTTTCTAATCTCTCTAGCCAAGGTCTCTGTTCCCATCTCTTTCCCCTGTTCTCACATCTCTTTCTCTACTGATCCTCCTACCTCCCTCTCTTAAGAATTTTTGTGATTATGTTGGACCTTCCCAGGTGCTCTCCACATTGTAGTATCTTTAATTTAATACTAACTACAAAGTCTTTTTTGCCACATGTTGCATGGATTTCGTGGATTAGGCTTTAAATTTCTTTGGGAGATGCTACTGTCCCATCTACCACAATGGTGAAGTTGACAAATTTACAGACAAAACATTTCAGTTACTGAGGACTTGAAAAGTCTGAGAAGCTATTAAAATGCTCATGGTGAACTACTCCTCTATCCCGGTGATAGATATCTGCTAAGTTCATTCACAGTTCTCAAATTTGTCAAGCAATTGGACGTTTGATTTTCTAAAAATGTATGAATTAATCTCTCTACTAAGCAAGTGAATTATGTCTTGACTGCATATATATGCAACCCTAATCATGTGAGTTTTTTTCAATAGACAGTCGAGTATGTTTTCATGGTTTTCAGATGAAAGCAAAGAATATGAAACTCTTTCCAATTGAATTTAGAAAAGAAGCCAAGAATGGTATGGTTATTCTGAATTAAACCACATTTTCTGAAATGAGCCATACTCATCAAATTTCACTCATACATAATAACCCTGCTAGGAAAAATTCTTAAGGTGTGGAATCATCGAGAGAACATTGCTACTATTTAAGCAAGACAGATTTGGGTCATCTGCAAAATCATAAATTTCCTCAAGACCATGAGATAGTCCAGGTTATAAAGCAACCAAGGAAATTGAATTTCAATGCCAAAGCCCACAAAGAGAGTGAGATATATAAGAGCCTGTTCATCTGTGACAGGGCAGGGGGGAAGAGATAGCCACCACAAACAGATAAGTCTGGAGGTTTAACAAATGTGAATACAAGCTGGCGGGCATCCTGGGAGCTCACATTCTTCTCCATGATCCCCTACTGGGAGCTCACAAGGAAGACCTAGAAAAGGACAGAAGAGTGGAGGAAGCCTTTGGGTGGCCCAGTAGTGAACTCCTGGGGTGCATGGGGAGTGACCAGTGTGAAATGCAGCCCACTTCCTTCCCCCTGGTCAGAGGAAAAATCTATGGTGTGAGAAATACAGAAATCAGGGAGAGGAAGCGAGTTCAGGATCAGTATCCTGCATCCAAACACAGGTCTGCTCTCTCTAGGGCAGTGCTGAGGGCTCCCAGGAGAGGGTCCTTAACTTCTCCTAGGCTGCCAGGAACACTAGGCAGAGTTTGGTAGAGAGGCAGGAACATTAAAAAAGAGTTCCCTTCAGATTCTGAGCACGGAGGACTTGACTACAGCTAAAGCTGGAACAGAAGAACCTTACATCCACCCCCACAAATTGGTACCAAGCAAAAAGTGAGAGAAATTCTGCTGGTAGAGAGAGCTGAGGGATATGGGACAGACATGCAAAGCCCACTGGAGCCTGTCAGTGAGGCAGGAATGATAGAAAAACCTTTTATCCAGTAGAAGACCACAGGACAGAGGGCAAGAGCAACCCACTCTGAGAATACGAAGCCTGCTTGTGAGTCAGTAACCATAGAAACAACAGAACCCAAGCTCCAAGATTGGCTCAACCCTTCACACTGGAAGAAGAAACATACTCATTTCTGGGCAGAACTCCCATTTCCTTCTTTCTCTGTATTTCTTCTCTAGATGAGGTTTGGCCTTAATTTAAAACTTAAAGGAAAAGAAAAACACAATTGTAAGTAGTTGCGAATAAAGCAGAAGAGATAAAGCACACGTTAGAAAAAGACTCAGTGCAACAGGGATGTCAGAGTAAAAGAATCTTACTGTGATCAACATGACAAATGATCTAGTGGGAAAGGCAAGTTTAAGCGGAAGGGTGGAAAACATTAAGGGCACTTCAGTGGAAATGATGAGAATCAAAGATGCTTAAAAGGCTGCAGAGCTGGCCCGGCAGCTAAGAGTAGGTATTGCTCTTGCAGAGGACCTGAGTTTGGTTCCTAACACCCTGGAGTAGGTGGCATACCACCTCTTGTAACTCCAGCTCCCAAGGATCAGACAAATTTTCTTGGGGAACCCACACACCTAACACATACATCCACATATACATATAACTGAAAACAAAAACCCTTCAACAAGTTCATCAGCTTATGAGACACAATGGAAGACACTAAGAAGCATGGTGGCTTCCACAGTACACAAGGGAACACCATCTTTCAGTCCAAAAATAAGGAGAAAAAAAATCCAAACTTCTAAATCCAGCACAAATAGAGGCAAAAGAAGCCTCCCGTCTGCCCATCCTGGCCCTGGCAACCTACGTCTGAGAACTCAGTCATAGCAGATAAGTAATGGAAGTTACACAGAGTTCTCCAGGAGACAGATAAAGTATGGAAATTCTGAATACAAATTCATATATACCCCAGAAAGATCACTAGAAATGGCCAAAAATTAGGTTAATTATAAAAGATCTTGAGCCAGGTGGTAGTGTGCATGCCTTTAATCCCAGCACTCCAGAGGCAGAGGCAGGCAGATTTCTGTGAGTTTGAGGCCAGCCTGCTCTACAGAGCGAGTTCCAGGACAGGCTCCAAAGCTACACAGAGAAACCCTGNGGTAGGTAGGTAGGTAGGTAGGTAGGTAGGTAGATAGATAGATAGACAGACAGATAGATGATAGAGATCTAAAGGGTCATTCTAAAGAATAATTATCTCAAACAGGAAGAAGAATGGGGCTCTTACCCTTCAAAGGCACAATAGATGTATCAGAGCAATGGGAATACTTTATTTTGCATGGGAGTGGCAAATCATGTGTATTCATGTACGTGCAAGTTTCGAGGGGTGGAACTTGTTGCTACGGGAGCATGTACATTTGTATGTGGAGGCCAGAGGGCAATGGCAGATGTCTTCTTCTATCACTCCTTGCTTTATTTTTGAGACAGGGTCTCTCACTGAACCTGAACTTACCAGATCAGCAAGGTTAGCTGGTCAGTGAGGTAGCTGGTCAGTGAGGTCTTGGGATTCTCCCATGCCACAGGTGGGAGCTGAAGAGCCAAGCCTGGGTCCTTATGCTTGCATGGCAAGCACTTTTTCGATTGTGCCACCTCCCTTGAAATCTTAACCAGTTTATGACATATTAGGTCCAAAGAGATCCAATGTTATTACAGGATAGGCTGTGATTAAATTAAATTGTCTGTACTGATATTAGAGAAAATGACATGGTTTTCAGTCTTTCTCATATTGTTCCATGAGAAAATAGCAATTGGTAGGGAATGTATGAATGGAAGCCTTCCCAAACCAAATGCACTAGTGGTGAAACAGAACTTAGCAAACCCCTCAAACCCATTGACAGCCACTTCCTCCTGAGCAGCACTTCCCAAGTGTACTTCTGCAAGGGATTATCTCACAACTCACCCAGGTTCCCACATTGCAGGGTGGTCTGCAGACTGATGCCTGGGCATGCTATGGACAACTTGAAGCTGGAGGAGCAACTGGCACAGCTATCCTATAAAATGAGCTCACTTTTCCCCTTCAACTCTAGTTACTTATTGGTCAAAGTAAAGGAACAAAACTTTGAGTATGGGTTTTATGAACAGAAGTATGGCTTTTTCAGAGGAAGGACCTGCTGTTGGCGGGGGGGCATAGTCAGTAGCAGCTGTATCACCTAGAACCTTGTTTGATGTCGAACACTCCCAAATCTTCCCTCCACTGTACGAGACTTTGGCAGAGTGGAACACAAATTTGGTTTTGTTCGGAGGTGATTTTGATTTCTCTAAATCTGCACCTCCATCTCAGCTATGAGTTTCTCTGGGTTGCATTGGTTTCCATGATTGATGAAAAACTTTAAGCTAAGCTTTGGCTGTTAACACACTCTATTTGGACCTGATGTTTATATTTTATTGGATGTAGATCAGCATTGGGTATCTAGTGATGCATTTAATACTCATAGATGTCATGTTAAAGATTTTCCTTAGTTCTCAACACCCTAGTGGCTACCGTAAGTGGCTACAGGGAAGTCCTCTGTGTTGGCCAAGAATTCTACTTCCAGGGTAGATTCTTGGGCCTTAACTTCCCAGTACCTGCTTTAAAACCAAAGCAAAATCAAGCCTGCTAGTAGTAGCAGAAAATCTGATTACCATAGCAAGTTTTTGTTTCTCCCTAACCAAAATTCCGTGATAATCTTACGAAGCCAGAGGCAGGCTGGGTACCACTTTTTTGCCTGTCTAAAAGTAATAAATAGCTCTTTAACAAAGAACGAGTTCACACACAGAGGGGAAATGGATAGTAACTTACAGGAGACATTTACTTCTCAGCTTTCACTGTTCAACAAAAAGAGCCCAGGAAACTATCTCCCATGCCCCCGGTGAAAACAATGAACAAAACATGCCATTTGCTCTCAGAGAAAAGCACAAACCCAGCACAAAATTGCCAGCTATCTAAATGAAATCAGGAAGACAGGATGTCGCTTCCTCCCCTGTGACTAAACACAGTTGGAGCCAGAACACCTGTAACCAGAGTCCCTGGAGCTGCTGGGCCAGCTCTCTGAGCTGTCTGTTAAAGAGACAGTGGTAGTCTCTCCTGCACAAGACAGTGGGCTGTGTGCCTTGCAGTTATCCTGGGGAGGGCTCGGTGAAGACGCCTTTTCTAGCCAATAATCCAATCCACATGTAAAAGGGTTTCCAAAGTGTTAAGGAAATTTTCATCCCTTGAGAAGGGAGCTAGTATTTCAGGGAATGAATGGCCTACTTCCCTCAAAAGCCAGTTTTTCACAGTCAAAGAGAAGAATTAGGGCAATGATACAGATAATTCAGGCCACCAAAATCCACAATGGCCTGAATTATTCGAGTTAAGAAGAAACATCCTTTGGAGGGTCTGGTCCCTGTATGCTTCAGTGGGGCTGAGGTACCTGGCACTCCCTAACTTGGGACTCAGTACAAACTCAGACAAACCAAGCAGTGAATACCATGCTTTGTTGACTTCCCATGGGAGGCCTTACCCTTTCTGAGGAGTGCATGGGGGGGGGGAGNGGAGGCAGGTGGGGGAGTGAGAGGAAGGGAGGGAGGGGGAATTGTGGTTGGTATGTAAAATGAATTTAAAAATTTAAGAATAAAGAATTAATATGACCTACTTACATCCTTTCTGCTTGGATTCCTTACCATTGCTTTAGGTTCTGACTAGCTCTGTTCTTCCTAAGCAGCCTTACCTGTCACCTGAGGAAGCCAGGTCAGGAGCAGTGGGGGTTTTCGCCTGTTACCTGTGGATTCAGAAATCCGAGGCCCTGGTGTCCCAGGCTTAACTGTCTGTGTATGATTAAGGTTCTTCTTTTACATCTAGGGTTTTATCTATATACTTCTACCCAAACTCTTTAGAACAGTTTTTGGTTTGTTGAGTTGTAAAAAACAATCAAACAGCTACACAACTGGTTTTTCCTGATGTTAACAGCTTGCATTATGCCAAATTTTCTACAATTAATGAATCAATATTAACACTATATTATGAACTAAAAGCCATAATTTTTCATGTTTACTTAGTGGTGTGTGTGTATATATGTGTGTGGGGGTGGTATATGTGCACACCCATGTGTCTGTATGTGTAGAGGCCAGAGATTGATGTCCGGTGTCTTCCTCAGTCACTCCCTGTCTTGTCCTTTGAGGAAGACTCTTCCACTGAACCTGGTCTGACCAAAAGACTAGACGACTCGGCCAGTGGGCTCCAGGAATCCTGCATCTCAGCCTTCCCCTCCTCTACAGACTCACACAACTGCAACCGTGCTTGGCATTTTCATGGGAGTTCTGGAGGTCCAAACTATTGGCTATGATAGCGTCTTCAGACTCTCTTTATTCTTAAAAGTTTCACAGTTTCATAATACCCCAGTCAATGGACAATGTCCCTCACTTAGTGTCTGTCTTATGTCTCTCTCTTGATTGGCCTAGGGTTACAGCTGTGGGATGAATTCCATGGATTTAATACTCATAGTCCTTATCAGAGTCACAATACTGGTATGGGTTACCACGGGAGACAAGGTTGCCTAGATCCTTCCAATGCAAAGACACGGGTAGAAATCCTTAAGGCCGTATTGATGGATCTAGATTCAGATTTCTAGCCACCAATGTAATCTATGTAAAGTTTAATTAGTGTGGATCACATGGTGGCCATTGCTGCTCGATATAGTTCTAGCATTTTGACATTGCGGACCACACTTCTTCAGCACTTGGGACCTCCAAATGTTAGGTATTTTCTCTTAGGCACCAAACTGTAGTGATATGGGAGCACGGGCTGCTTTTGGTCCCGCCCAGCTCCCGCACGGATAGCTTATACCCAGAAATAACAACACACAAA
>LOJH01033535.1:0-16256 GCA_001685095.1 Ellobius talpinus | reverse complement strand
GGTTGCTATCCACAGCTGAAATTGTGAAAACCTGCGAAACGCACCACAAGGCCTATAACGGGGTCTCCCCATATAGGCGGGGTGTAAATCAGCACGAACACCCAGGACCCGTGAGCTGGGTGTCCCCTGACTCCGGGTGGGGTGCAGATCGGCGGCGAACACCCAGGACCCGTGAGCCAAGCGTCCCTTGACTCTGGGTGGGGTGCTATGGCCTGGCTGGATCCAGTCAGGTGTTCATTACAGTGTTAGTATTGGAGTCAGTTGGCCTCGTGGCAAAAGACTGTGGCCTCTTTACATGAAATCTCTGCTTGTTGCCTTTCTCAGAAGCCCTGGTCAAGTTTGTCTTACCTTCCATATAAAGATTTTCCTAGCGTTGCTAACTGGTTGTAGAATCAACATTAGGTATAGCTGCAGTATAGAATCTGCCCATGCCTTACAGGTCATACTCTGTGCTCCAGAGGGATGGAGCAGGAGTGAGGGGCTCAGCTCTTCCCTCCCAAGTCCTCTCTCTGCAGTTTACCAGCAAGGAAGCCTGCCCAAGGCAAGCCTGACACCTGGCCTTAGCCTCCTCATCAAATGGCAGTGGAACAGGACTGGGGACAAAATCCTCCAGCAGACATACCAGAGACCTTATCTTGGGAGAAATTCTGGCGTAGCCTTTTATGGTTTTGTTGTTTGTTTCTTGCAAGACAGGGTCTTGCTAGATAGACTAATCTGGCCTGGAACTTGCTTTGTGGACAAGTTGGCCTTGAGTCTGCAATGCCCCTGCTGCAGCCTGTTGTGTGCTGAAACTGTAGATGAGCCTGGGCCTCTGTACTCTGCTGCCTTGTTATTTTGGTGAGGTAATGTCAGAGTTAAATATGCAATAGCATGTGCTTATAAAGCTACAAGTAAATAGACACTAGAGATGTGTATTAGCCACAGGAGAACAGTGCTGTTGATGGAAAGCCTGCTAAGAGTAGGGGAAAATCCTAACATGGGTGGGGGAGGAAGAATGTGGGGGGTTGAATGTCATAGATTTCTTCCTTTAAAGCATATCCTCTTTTATTTTGTTTTTATAAGAATGGCTGGCTACTCATAGCTCTCGGCAGAACCCTGGAAAGATCACAGAGAAGGTTTTAGGCAGTTAGCCAAGGTGTGAGTTTGTGTTCTGTATGGATGAAAGGGTTACCTGAGAATGTGTAGACTTGTGTACCAGAACATTGCCAAGGACCTGACAACCTTGGTCCTTGTCTGATCTGACCAGGGCCTCGGTTGTCACAGGAGCGTGACTTTGGTCTTTCCAAATGCATCACTTAGCTCTAGCTACCTCTTTACTGCTCTGTCACCATTGCTAACATCATGTGATTGTATTCAAGGGCAACTGCTGGCCTCCAGCATGAACTTCCCCTACTACTTGAGGCCAAATCACAAGGCTCTAAAAGCAAACCTACCCCAACCTCACTTTAACACAGCAGAACCCTGGTCACAAGCTCTCATTTTTTTTCCAGTTCAGGGATTTGGGTGCTTAGGTCACACTGAGGAAGTTATTCTTTCCCAAGGCACTTCCATTGACTTCCCTATCTGACCCTATAACCAAAGAGGAAAAGATAGCCACTTTATATTCTCTTTCAGATGTGGCTATAGTTCAGGGACTTCCACTAGTAAATTAGTATTAATTTGTAATTTTATATCTGCTTCTTATTTGGCTACCAAATTATTTATGTAATTTGAGATCGGCTTTTATATAACACACACACACACACACACACACACAATTTTTCACCTCTTGGGAAATTTCTTTGAATTGTTCACAACTTTCCAACTATGAGAAATTTGACTGACACACTGTCCTCAAGGCCCACATTGTGGTATGTTTGTGATCCCCTAGATCCCTATGGAAGGTGCCAGAGAGAACAGAGAGAAAAATCTCAGCTACCAGAGAACAAGGAACATAGTAATCCAAGGTTTTGTGTTAAAATTTGACTTCGGAGGCAGTATGATTATGAGTGTGTCTATAAATAAGGTTTTGACACCCAGCATGACTATACATTGGGACTTGACATATATGCCACAGGATTGAAAGAAATTCCAGTCCACAGCAGCACACCATACTCCCAGTGTGTCTCATTCTTATCATTTCCCAAAAAAGACCCAATCTCATACTATGTACTCACTCCAAATATTCTTTCTCTACCTATTGGCCTAAATAGTCAATAGCTACTTTCTTTCCGGTTGTCTACAATGCATGGGGTGTCATGGCTCCTCCCTGTTTTTCATGCCCAAGCCCAGTCACCAGTCCTCGCTGATTCTAAAATTGCCTTCCTCTAACTCTGCTCCAGATCAAGCCTCCATTTTTCAGCCCAGGTGCTAAATTGTCTTTGTCCCAGTGATCAATAACAGGTTGTCACCTACAAGTTGATTAGAATACACATTTGTGATCTCTGAATATAGTGTCCCCTAAAGATTTATATGTAATGCTAAGGCTCTCTTGTAGACAGTTTAAATGTCCTGTAGGTGAGGTCAGCACTGGGTGAGGAGGCACTGCTTGGTGAGCTTTCTGAGAAGGGGTGGGGTTTGGAATAGGGCTGGAGTTAGGCCAAAGCAGAGCTTCCAACTGAACAGGTGTGTCCTTAGGTTACTCAGGGATGTCCCCTTAAAGGGGAATTATCAAACCAGAGTCTTTCTTTTTGTGGCTTGAGATACAATGCTCACTTTTGACACCAGCCCCTACCACACTGCCATTTCATCAGTGACGCAAACCAACGTGGCTGCCACATAGTGGACTTGAGCCATCTAATTGCGAGCTGAGCACACTATTTTTTCTCCATAACTAGCCAGATGTGAGGTATGGTGTTGGTAACAAAATACTAACTCAATACTCACATGAAAGTCAGGTTCCAATCACTTTCTGGTTTCATACCCTTCAGGTTATCTTCATTTTTGGAGAAATTTTAAAACTTTTCAAATGTACTGTGTAGAAGAAAAGTACTGTGATAGGCCCTCCAGATTTTTAGACACACTGAAAAGCCACAGAAATAAAGGCAAGGTGGCATTAGTACAAGAGCAGGGAGGCAGGCAGTAAAGGACCTGACACTGGTGTATATTTGAGAATTGGTATATGATCAAAATAGTGGGGCATATTGGCGGGATACTGGCGACTTGGTGATAGTGCTGAGTGGAATGCTTTCCATTTGTATTCCTGCTTAACTCCATGTGAAAGTGAACTTTATTCTCTGGGGAGAATAAAGACGATATGAATAATAAAACTGAAATGTTAACTGAAGAAAACATAAAGGGTACGAAAGGATTTCTTAACTAATGCCCAAGACACCATCCATAAAGAGTAACAAGTGAGATTTTTATATCAAAAAAATAAGCATTCTTGTTCATCAGAGGCAGTGCGGACAATGTTAACACATTGTCATGTCTCCCTCAATCATAAATTTCTCACCACAGTGGCCTTTTCTCTCTGTCTCTTAAATATACAACCCTCCTTCGCACTTCTGGTTCAATACATCTGCACCAAAAGTTCCTTCCTCTTTGGATTATCTAACCAGTGCTCGCTCATCCCTTAAATCAAAGTCAGAAAGTTTCTTCCTGACCAAGGCCTTTCCTACAAATAATTCAGATTATTCATGTTTGCAGTTAATATGATCCTGTATGTAAGAGACCATAAAGTCTCCACCAGAGAACCCTAGCAATAGGTAAACACCTTTAGCAAAATAGCAGAATACAAAAATCAGTGGACAAAGTTCAGATCTCTTATTCTGTTTCAATAACAAACATGCTTTAGAGAGAAACCAAGAAAATGATCCCATTCACAATAGCTCTGAAAATTCCTGAAATGAACCTTGCTGAGACAGTGAAAGACCTCTGCAAGGAAATTCACAAAAAAGAAAGACATTAGAAGATGGAATGTTCTTTCATATGCATTGCTCAGAAGGATTAACAAAATGAAGGTGGCTGTATTACCATAAGTGTGCTGCCGATTCAATGCAATCCTCCTCAAAATTCCAATGACATTCTTTATATATAAATACAAAAAGAAATCCCTAAATTCATAGAGAAACACAGAAGATTGTTTGGAGAGCCAAATAATCCTCATTTCAACAATACTACAAAGCCATAGTAACAAAAATATGTTACTGGCACAATAAATAGATACAAAGATTGGTAGGATAAAAGAGAAAATACAGAATAAAGTCCACAGAGATAAAGCCCCATGGATTTTCAGAAATATATCAAAATACACATTAGAGTAAAGATGGTGTCTTCAACAAATGGTACTGAGAAAACATAGCAGCTCTATATAGATGCATGAAAGATCTCATCCCATATGAAAAGAACTTCAAAATTGATCTAAGGCCTTAATATAAGAACTGAAACTTTGAAACTTAGCAGAAAATACAGGAAAAACACTCCAAAAATACAGGCATAGGGAAAGACTTTCCTAAAAGGACTCTGATAACCCAGGAAATAATGCCAAGAATTCTAATTATCTGTTCTGCGTAACACAGGAAACTCAAGTGTAGAGGCAGGCTACAGAATTGGAGAAAACTATTTCCTAGCTATCTATCTGGCAAAGGATTGATATATAAAATATATAAAGAACTGAAAAAGAAAACACTGTTGCTGATTTGAATGAGAATGATCCCCGTAGATATATATTTGAATAATTGGTCCCCAGTTGGACTGTTTGGGAAGACTGGAAGGTGTGGTCTTTTTAAAAGAGATATGTCACTGGGATCAAGTCTTGGGGTTTCAAAAGATGTGCACGATTCCCGATGTGTCTACTGCCTGTTTGCGGATGAAGATGTGAGCTCTCCTTGACTCCATCACCATGGACTCTAAACCTCCGAGCCTATAAGCCCAATCAAACATTTTTTTTAAAGTTGCTTTGGTTATAGAATTTTGTTACAGTAATAGAAAAGTAACTAAGACACCACCCAAATCACAAACAGCCCAGTCAATAAATGAAAGGCCATTGTCAAACGATGAAGTAGAAATGGCCAATAAACATGTAAAAGAAAAAAGGCTCAATGTCATTAATGATCAAGGAAATGTAGATTAAAACTACAATGATTCCTTATCACCCCATGTATTAAACAAGCAAACAACAAATACTAGCAAGGACGTGGGAGAAATGAAACCCTTATATATTAGTAGCATGTCCAGCTACTATGAAAATCAGTATGATGACTGACACCCCTTTCCTTGGGGGCCAAAGAGGTGGGAAAGTGGGAAAGATGATAGAAGTTCAGGAGAACATATTAAAACATACTTTGTTTGAAAGTCCCATTACTTTGTGTGCTAATTTTGAAATTGAAAATAAGAAAAGAAAATAAGTATAGAAGTCCCCACCCCAAAGAAGCTGTTCCAATGGTGTACCTACCACTTCTTGGTGTATACCTGAAGGACTCATACCACAGAGATCCTTGCCCACCCATTCATTGTTACACTTTCCACGAAAGAAGGGTTATGGAACCAGCCTAAGTAGGTATCCATCAACAGATGAATGAATCAAGAAAATGTGGCATATTACACAATTTTGCCATGAGGAAAAATAAACTTGTTGGTGCATACCTTTAATCCTAGCACTTGGGAAGCAGAGATGGATGGATCTTTGTGAGTTCAAGGCCAGCCTGGTCTACAGAGCAAGCTCCAGGACAGGCTCCAAAGCTACAGAGAAACCCTGTCTCGAAGAAACAAGCAAAAGAAAAATAAACTTATGTCACTTGCTGTAAAATAGTTGCAATCTGAGATCACCACATTATGCAAAATAAGTCTAATCCCCCAAAGTATTATATTTCCTCTCATTTATGGAGGCTTGATTTTTTTGCAGTTATGTAAAATGATTTATACATATATAATGTCAAATCAGGCAGGAGTGCAGAAGGGAGACTAGCAAGTGGGGGCGGGGAGAAAACTAGCAGAACAGCAAGGGAGAGATGAGTATAGCATAAGATATACTTGAAATAAATGATTTATATGAAGCACAGTACTCTGTATGATTATATACCATTAAAAACAATGACAGAGAAATGCCCCCCCAGAAGCCTGAGCAAACCTTAGTCTCTGCAAGAGCCTTCAATGCACCTTCTCTGCATTCACCAGTCACTGCACACACTGCCATTGCAGTGTAATAAACTCTAAGTTTATTACCCACCCCCTGTAGACCGGTGAGCTCCAGAGGATTAAAAGACCACCTGCTTAGCATTTGGCAAGCATTTCCTGCTTCAAAGATACTGAGAAAATATTAGTAGAATAGATGCAGAACAACTAAAAGATGGGGCATTTGACACCAGATGCTTCACGGGTGCTACTAATCCAGGGGAGGTTTCAGACATCCTTTAATATTTATCTTATCAAAACTCTAGGGTAAAGATTTGCGCTGTGGCTTCTTGCCACCCAGAGGCTAGGAAATTCAAATATCATTTGTAGCCCCCACAGTTCCTTGCACTGAATCAGGTGGCAAACAAATATTTGTTGGTCAATGTTTATCCTGCTGCCACCTTCCCATCGCTCCTGCCTCCTTCTTCAAGTGGTCACATTACTCATGCTTAATGGTTTGCTTTTATAAAATCTGGATAGCCAACCAGGTGGTGGTGGTGCACGCCTTTAATCCCAGCACTCAGGAGGCAGAGGCAGGTGAATCTCTGGGAGTTYGAGGCCTGCCTGGTCCACAAGAGCTAGTTCCAAGACAGGCACCAAAGCTATGCAGAGAAACCCTGTCTCGAAAAGCAAACAAATAAACAAAAATCTGGACAGCCACTTTCAGACTCCATTTGACTGCTGCATTTATTGACAGTGATCACTCTCTGTTGACTCCTAATTTGATTTGCGCATTCAGATATTCAGCAAATGTTTATGGGTGCCAGGAATGTACTGGGTACCAGAAGAACTGACTGTCTCCTTGTATCATTGGCATGTGACCATGGTGCCTGGAAGGAATCCTTGGGACAGAACAGTTCATCACCAGCAAGTGTTGAAAGAGACTAAGAGGCACCCAAATTTGGGCACGGAGCAGAGAAGCTGAACAAAAAAGCCGTGCTGGAATAACTGGACTGTTTCCCAGCTTATTTTGAGCAAATGATTAACAGGGTGGCTTCATTATTCGATACTGGAAGAATGTTGTGAAACAATAGAAATCCATCTAAGCACAGTTATAAAAAATGCCTCAGGAGAAATTGAAAGTCATATATAGCATTGTTTGTAAATACTTTCAAGTGTTACCCACGTAAAGCACCCACTGAAAAATAATGATGCTTTCCTAACACTTGGTGAGGAAGACTGAAGAAAAACTTACAAATGGCCACTTTGAAAAGATCTAAGGGCAAATCCAGTTTGCAACTGTATGCTTTTAATTTCTAGAGCACGTCCAGGTTCTGTATTGTTTCGGTGTTAAGCGTGGCACTCTATTCTGTATGATACTGCCAAGAAGCCAGTAATTTCTGAATACCCTGATTTCGGTCAGCTAACCAGGGAATAATAATCATGCCTAAAGTAGCTTAGATGAGGGGCCAACAATGGGTCCCCAGAGGTAATTCTTCTGGTATATCTAATACTATGAAAAAGTTGGGAAAAGAGAAAATTTCCCATACAATCGAGCAAAGAGTAGAATCACTTGTCTCTGGTATCATGCCCTTCTCACCTGCGTAGGGACAGATGCCACTCTAGGGACTCTTTCTAAAATTCTAGAGCTTGGAATTTGGTAGCCTCATATGATAGTAAAAGACCCACTTTCTGTTAGCTTCATTTCCCCCATCTAGCCCACATCCAGACTACATTACTAACACTTGATATCAATTAAAAAAATCATGATACAATTAACAAATCAATTCTGGTAGGTTACTGTAAAGTCCCCTCCTTTACTCCGATTACTTTAATTTTTGCCTAACGCCCCTTTATCTGATCCAGGATGCTATCTAGAAAATCGTAATGCACGTGGTCCCCACATCCCCTTAGTCTCTTACTGACTGTCGACAGTTTCTCAGGTACTGTGTTTAGTTTTGTTTTGATGACCCTGAGTTATGAGAAGTTACGAGGAGTATGGGTCCGACATTTTACGAAATGGACTTTAACTGAGATTTGCCTTATGAACAGAGGCGTCATGGACTCAGAGGAAAGGACCGCCGTTGAGCTTCGGGGGCATTCTTTTTTCGGTGCACCAATGGCACATGCTATCATTGTGGTTTTGTTGACCTTGGTCACCTGGCTGACACACGGTTTATCATCTCCTTAGCTCTGAGAAATTGCTTTGTCTCCCTCTTATATCATTCAAAGGAAAGCATTAGGTTTAGTCCATCTTGTGGAATCGAGAGTTGTATCTGTGTGAATTATCTGGAATTCTTCTAAACAAGATCCTTTATACCTCTTCACAGTTGACTTAGCTATTCATTTGTGTATACTTGTATAGATACATGGATATTTATTGTATGTTTTGGACTATAATCCATTATGACTGTATCTTATTTCTTATATTATTTGAATTTGGTTATTTGGGAGTGCTTTTCAGTGTCCCCTGTGTCCCTTTGACATGCTCCCAATCGTGAAAGTATTTTGGATTCTGATAGTAATTTTTTAAGACATTCCTTCTGGCATTAACATTGCTCCAGGCCCAGGTTGAAAATTCTGTGTTCCTGTATTAAAGTCAGCAGTTTCTCTAAGGCAGTGGTTCCCAAGACCCCGTCCTTTGGGGATTACATATCAGATATCATACATATCAGATATTTACATTAAGAACTGTAGTTATGAAGTAGCATTGAAAATAATTTTATAGTTGGGGGTCACAACAACATGAACTCTATTAAGGGGCTGAAGTGTGAGGAAGGTTGAGAAGCATTGCTCTGCATTCTTCTAACATAGCTTGTCTGTTTCCTTGTTTACTGTGCTAAAATGGTTTCACACACATCCTTGTGCACACAGTTTGTATTTATTTCTTTCTCTTTTGCTACATTGTGTAGCCTTGAACCTTACCTCAAAGATGCAGAAGCTGAGACCCAAAGCGAAGTGACTGACCCAAAGTCGTACAATGATTGCGGAAATGAAGCTGTGATTCAAGTCCAAGCCTGTCCTGTTCTGGTGACAACATTCTACCTTTGTTCCACAAAGCCCAGCATCCCCGTGATACCTACTTAGCATTAGATGAAAACACGTGTGATTCCTCTTGCCTTTGTATGGGGAGGCAAAAATCAAAAGGCCAGCCTGGCTCTCCTTGGGATGACTCTCCGCAGGATGCCAGCAGCTGGTTCTTTCCCTCTGAACTCCATGCACACAGCTCAGAGCCCTCCCGAAGTGTGGCTGTTGGTTGTGCGCTATCTTGTGCTTTCCCGGTTATGATCTTCAGAACAGATTGCTAGCCCCTCACCAGGCAGGGAGAATATACTGCAGCGCAGGATTATCCAGATAAGACACACCAGGCTACTACATCCTGTCAAAACAGACTGTGGTGAGCTGGGTTTGATTCAGTGCAAATATTAAAATCTGTGCATCTCCTACCAAGAGAGCATAAGTCTCCATTGAAGTGATACCACATTGTTATTATAGTTATTTGGCATTCACGGTGTCTCCTCCTGGGCTGGGAACTTCTAACAGACGAAGGGTTATTCATGTTTCCCGTTCTCCAGAGCCTGGTACAGGATCTGACATGAGCCAGGCATCTCATTAAAGTACTGAAGATCCCTAAAATAAGCTCCTGGGATTGAGACTAGCAACTGCCTGCTGTTTCCTTGCATGCAAATGCGCCTGACTTTCTTCCTGAGATGGACATAGCATAAGGTGACTCTACAGACACAAATTGACAGCTGCAAGAACTCATCCTTGCTTCCTTCCAAAAAGACTTAAGAACAAACGAAGTCATGTGGCCATTGAGAAGAGAATAAGCAACAATAGACAGAGAGAATCAGAACAGTCTTGAAACATATCAAGGACGTAATGAAAGGGAGTTCAAAGGACAAAACTTGAACCTACTAGCCTTTCAGTAAGAGCAAAAGAGATGAAAGCGGTCTGTGGTGCAGAGCCCCAGCAAGCCTTGGAAGGCAACGTCTCTGTAGGCTTGGAAGTCAGGCTAAAGTTTGAGCAGCTGGAGCATCTGTAGTACCTGGTGTCCTTCAGGTAAAATGAGGGCCACCGGTTGGGTCACTTCCAGCAAATTATCAAAAGCTGCCCTCTCACTAAGCCTGGTCACCTCTTTGGTCTTTGTGATTCCTTTCCAGGCTCCAGCCACAGCTTCAGCCAAGGCCTTTTCTGTACAGCTTCTCACCTAGTAAGGCCACACCTCCTAATGCGTCCCAAACAGTTGCACCAACTGGGGACTAGGCATTCAGATATATCAGCCTATGGGGGGGGGCATTCTCATTCAGATTGCCACAGAAATATATATTCCTTGTCTTGACTGTAAAGAACTCATACACAACCATAATACAGTTGAAGAACAGTGATCGATTCAGAGCCAAGCAGAACCTAGACCACTGGAGAAAGTAAGTGAGTAGCATCCAAAGTGATTAACCCTGGAGATAGCAGAAAAGGACTTGCTGGGCTACAGGGTGCAAAATCCCTGCCGAGACCTGTGAATGTATTCAAAGCCCTTGCGGTGGTGAAAGACCTGAATTATAGCTCTTAGCTGTAAGTCTCACAGGTTTGACATTTACCTGTTCTGTTTCAATATAAGAATAAATAATATATTTTTAAACAGATGCTATAATTTTAAATGTCAACAGGATAGAGCCATTCGGTGTTGAAGTGACCCCTTACATACCGTAGTCACTGGAGAGTGGGGGATGTGAATGATGTTCATGCCCATGACCCCAAGATGTCAGGAAAAGATTGCACTGTGTTCTTTGAGGCTGCTTGAGAGACCTGGAGAGGGAGGGAGCTGTTCTCTACCAAAGCTTCTGTGTGCTACAAGGTCCAGCACAAAATAATGGCATTTGGCCTCTTTTCTATACCTCCCAGGTAGCCTCCCCCATGTCCAGAGGGGCCGGTTGGTTGGTTACAGTCTGACTCCCTGGTTTTGGCCATCAGATGAGTCTGCAGATTCCTTTCTGCCAACTCATTCAGCTTCCTCTGGGTTCCTTGTCCTCCTAGGTCACCTTCAGGTCAGCTTGAGCGTCACCGTGGTGCATGGAACAGTGCAGGGAGCAGAGAAAAAGCAGAGGGTGGCACACACTGGCTTCTCTCTCTTCTGACTCCTCATGTGTTCTGATACAGCAGAGGCCTTGAGAGTGCTTACTTGGCTGCTGCTTTCCTGGCTTCCTCTCAGATGCAGTCAAAGAAAAAAATGAAATTTGCAAGGACCCAGCTGCCATGCGAGGCTCTTCCCCTTTGCGTATTGGCTCATGTCCTTTCCCCGATAATCTTTCTATTACAAGTAAAGTTGAAAGGTATAACAAAAGTACTGGGCAAGAATGATGCTCGTTGTTTAAACTCTGATGTAGCAAAGATTCGGTGTCACAGTATGCCAGCATATTAGAACAATTAATGCTGATGTATACTATTTTGCTTTGTTGATCAAAAGAAATAGGCAAGCAAGATGACTCATCCTGTCAAGGTGCTTGTCAGCAAGCCTGACCACCTCATTAGATCCTTGGAAGCTACGTGCTGGAAAAAGAGAACTGACTTCTGCAAGTTGTTCTCTGACTGCCATGTGTGCACACACATACACACAGACATGTATGAATTAATAAATCATAGGTTCCCTAACACTATAGAACTATAGGCAACTAAGGAATGCTGAGAGCAGGACCAAAAGTCTTCCTCAGGAAAGAATCCTGAAATAGGAACAGTTTATTCAATACCAAATGAACAGCCCTGAAATCTTATATATATATATATATATATATATATACACATACACACACACACTTTTGTGTGCGTGTAACGTTAATGTAGACTCAGCAGGTTGTATTTCTATCTATATATGTAGGAGTATGTATGTGTATGTGTATCACAATTAAAGAGAAAGAGGTCAGAGGCCATGAATTTGGGGACATGATACATGGGAGGTCTTGAAGGAATTAAAGGAAAAGGAGAATCTGTGAAATTATATTTTCATTTCAAAAATAGTCTACTAAAATTAAAATCAGTAAATAAAACGTGAAGAAAGCGGGTGGTTGTATAATCTCTCTTACTATAAAATCTTGAACAAAGCTGCTATGAGGTATTGTTCATGGCAGAATGATTTGTCTATCAGCAAGAACAGCCACATAGTAATTGAAGATGCTGGGATTTGAAAGACAGTGGTTAAGTTGATGGCATAGATAGCAAAAGGGAGACTCTTTGAAATGTTGAGGCTGAAAATGCTAGAAGTGGAGGAGACTCATAAATCATTGTGCAGGGAGCCGAGAAAAGCCAGAGATGAAATGGGGCCAAGAAAAGCCAGAGATGCAATGGGGCCGTCGTCCTCACTTCCTCCCCTTCCTCCATTCCACCTCCTTCCCCTTCTTCCTGCTCTCCCCTCTTCCCTTCCTCTTCTCCCTTTCATGACCCCCTTTTTCTCTTCTGCTTCTTGCCCTGATGATTACTGAGGGCTGCATCTATGCCTGATGCCAGACCATGTCTATTTTAACAATTATATGTATAAGTTAATTATTTCTATTCTAAGGATACTTGAAAGTTTAATAATGAATTTTCCTGTTGTCATGTAAAGAGACCAAGGCTTGGAATAATTATCAGTGTCACAACTTGTCTGCAAGTTGTAGAGCAAAGATGGGAAAATTAGCTGCTTTTCAGGTCTCCTACTGAATATCCAGTACAAGTAAGTGCTCAACCATGGTAGCGATGAGCTTCATAGTGACACTGGTATTGATGGCAGAGAATGCCATGGCTACAACATACGCTCTCAAGGTCACACGGTAGCCAGGGTACCTAGTTTCCTGGTTCCAGGCCCCTCTTTTCTCTATAGAGCCAGTTTGACAAACGCATGAAGAACTAGTTTAGAGCATTTACTTCTGGAATTGTAACTCCCGTCCTGGTTCCATTTTTTTCCTACATCAGGAGGAAGTTTTAGCTTTAAGCCATTGTGGAGATTACACTGATTCCATGTTACTTGATGAATTAGGAGTCATCCTCTCTACCCCAGACACTAACTAGTCCATAGCTCACATCCAAGGTTAACTGTTTCCTTATGGCCTAAAGGTCATGGGGTTTAGCAATCCATTTTACCAATTTGCCTTAGGTGAGAGACACTGTGAGTCCAGGTTGTGGGTGTCTGTTGGCTGCCAGGCCCTCCCCTCTATTCCAAGTGAGAAACCTAACTCCGCCCTTGGTTCTGGCTGTCACTTGTACTGTTCTTTTACTCTGTCATAAGCAGGTACTAGGTTGGGCTTGGTGATCAATCCCTATCCTCACGAAGCACACAAGGAAAAATACATTGGACACCCAACGCACACTACCTACCTGACATTCATTTTTCTTTTCAACATGCTAAAACCATGCCTGTGTTCCTTCTGAGTGTCTTCCTAAATGCCTGCTACTCCAGGAAGTCTAGTGTGCCTTTCACTGCTCAGCCCAAAGTTACAAATTACTCCCACGCATCAGGAAGGTCCCTCAAACATTTTGTGCACCCAAATCACTCCCATAGTTCTCTATTTAGTAAATTTGCATCCATTAGAAAGCAGGACTTTGGCCAGGTGGTGGTGGCACACTCATTTAATCCTAGCATTTGGGGAGCAAAAGGAGGTGACTCTCAGAGTTCGAGGCCAGCCTGGACTACAGAGTGAGTTCCAGGACAGCCTGAACTACACAAAGAAGCCCCGTGTTAAAACAAAACAAAACAAAACAACAACAAACCCAGGTTTTTGAGGCACAGACTCAGTTTGTCTTACAAAATATTTTTTATGACATTTGGGCAGATTTTTTACACTGCTGTAGTAATGAACTTTGTGGGAGGCACATACCATTCAATGTCAGATTTAGACAAAACTCACTGCTAAGTTCTTTTTAATTTTTCCAATAACAAACAACTGATGCCACCAGCAGGTATTATTAAAAAGGAAAACTTCTGAACAGGAATTGACAAGTAATGGCTTTGAAGTGCTTATGTTAAAAAAAAACACTCAGAATTTTCTTGTTGTTTGGGTTTTTGTTGTTGTTGGCTTCCTTATTTGTTTTTATTTGGTTTTTTTTAATTTTAAATGACTGAGAAGGACAGAAGAACATCATACTTTATGATACATTAAGTTTGCATAAGATTTTAAATGTAAAATGAAAATGATGTAATATCCAAACATTACTACCATGGTGACATTTTCTTGGCATACAGCCATGCCTCCTGGTGCGCCTATTGAAGACAGACTGTGGACCAAGATGGCAGAGGTGAGGAGTGTCAGCAGAGATCACACATCCCACAAGGTTTAGGAGCAGGCTTTTATAACAACATGCTCTGTCCTGTTCTGAATTTCGTTCAAAAGCAGGAAGGAAGCACAGTGTGGAAGAGGAATATGGAGTCTGACATGATAAAGGTGGCCCAGAGTATTTGAAGGAAAAGAGCTCTAGAAAGGAGAACATGAAAAATGGGCAGGCAGAGATTTACCTGAGGATGTCATCTCTCCCAGGCTCTTCTCCCCCACCCCATATTTAAAAAATTTTTAAATATTTTGCTTATTTTACATACCAACTACAGTTTTCCCTCCCCCCTTCTGTTCCCTCCCATCACCTCTCCCCCCATATCACTCCTCACAAAGGCCTCCTTTCTCCCCCCCCACCTGCCAATCTACTCCTCACAAAAAGTAAGGCCTCCCATGGGGAGTCAGCAAAGCATGGCATATCAAGTTGAGGAAGGACCAAGCTCCCCCACCACTGCATCAAGGCTGAATAAGGCATCCTACCTCAGAGAATGGGTTCCAAAAAGCCAGCTCATGCATCAGGGACAGATTCTGGTCCCACTGTTAAGGACCCTCCAAACAGACAAAGCTATACAACTGTCACCCACATGCAGTTGTTCCCATACAGGCTCCCCAGCTGTTGGTCTAGAATCATAGAGCCCGTGAACTCCCAAGAGCTTGGTTCAGCTGTCTCTGGGTCTCCCCATCGTGATCTCCCAGGTTCTTCATGTTTGTGCCATCAGCATTTGCATAGAGGATTCTCTTGACAGGAAGGTGTTCACCCCACCTTTCTACTCTTCTCTTTGGGAGCTGCATAGTTCCTCTGGAGAAACTAGAATCCAGAAGGGACATGGCTGGAAGGTGATCAGTTGCTCCTGTGCTACAAGGCTAACTCTTTTCCACACTAAGATACCAAAACAAACAAACAAAAGAAAAACAAAAAACCCTATAGATCTCAGATTTCTCTTATTTAATTATGTGTCTGCATGTATGTGTGTGTATATATGTGCATGTGGGCCCATGTGTCTGTGCATGTGTGTGTGTGTGTGTGGACATATGTGTTGGAGGTATCTCTCTTTAGAGGAAATCTATGTTAACTGGGTGCTCATCACCACATTAACTATTCGGACTCCTAAAATGAAGATTTATCAGTCAGAACTTGGCTAGAACCAGGTCAGCCCTGGAGGAGCTGGGGTTGCAGTCCCTTGACTGTAGTGACCTGCCAACTTCATATGCTTCTTCCATTTTCTTATTACAGGGTAATGCCCTCTACTTCAAATCTGCCAGGAACGTGACAGTGAACATTCTCAATGACCAGACAAAAGTGCTGACTCGGCTGGTGACAGGTAAGAGAAGGAAAAACTGATCCATCTGAGTTCCTAGGCAAAGCAGACTGTCCTGTGAGATCTACATGAACTTCAACAAGGACCTGCTAATCCTTTACTGGCTTGTAACTGATCCATCTGAGTACCTATGCAAAGCAAACTGTCCTGTCCTGTGAGATCCACATGAACTTCAACAAGGGCCTACTGACCCTGCTGTGTAAAGAAAGAAAATCCAGCTTGTAACCTCTGATTCTACCAAAAGGCTCAGTCCCAGCTATTCACATGTTTAACTTACTAAGTGCCATGGCTCTTGCTTTTGCAGAAAAACTGTTTTAAGTAGAATATGACCCCTAAACAAAAGCCAGCTGCTTCAACTGGTGCCCAACCAAGAAAACTCCTTTTAAACTTTTCTGTTTATTTTTGAGACTCTCATACACGTATACAGAGAGGTCTGATTATATACACCTCATTTCCTCCCTCCAACTCTCCCTAACACACTCCCACCCAATTTAATTTTAATAACCTACTAATTCCAGCTGGTTTTGCCCATACACACGCAGATAGGCAGCACTGGATGATGGAAAACTTACCAGTGGCCACATCTTAAGGAAGGAAGGAGGGAAGGAGG
>LOJH01033534.1:0-10664 GCA_001685095.1 Ellobius talpinus | reverse complement strand
AGAGAGAGAGAGAGAGAGAGAGAGAGAGAGAGAGAGAGAGAGAGAGAGCATACTGGGTGAATGCCAAGTTCCCTCAGAGGCCAGAAGAGGGCACAATATACTGTAAAAATGAAAAAATAGAGAGCTATAAATGTGTGTAATTGAAACCCAACCCTAGTCTTTTGCAAGAATAGCAAGTGCTTTTAACAGCTAAGCCATCTCTCCAGCCCCCTGTATTCAGTATTTTAAATCATCTCTCCACTGGCAGAAATTTAAATGTATCTTTGTCTTCTACTCCAGGCTCTTACCAAATGCTACCAACTCTCCCTTGTAAACCATCCCTCAATTAGTTTATACTCAGTTCATACTCTTAGCCTTAACTGTGGCAATCTGTCCTTGCTGAAGTCTCCAGGTTGTACATTAAAGTTAACATAAATGCTTTTACACAAAGTTTACTTTTCACATATAGATTTTATTAATATCATTTTCTTACCTGAAAACTACTTATTATATTAAAGATCAGGTGTAGCTCATGTACAAGGCATCATTAACCAAACCACCCTCAATTGCCACCTCTGATCCATTTTTCCCTCTCACTACCATTTCTTCCCCCCTTGACAATTCTCTAACACCTTACTTTCATGTTCTGTTTGTCCAGTCATCCCATCATCTCTTTTCTCTCTTGCCTACACATGAAGTCTAAATCTTCTGCATTCCAGTATCATAAGTGTATGGGGGAATTCCTGAATATATTTTTGTATGCAGCAAGACAGAAAAGGAGGACAACAGAAAAGAGAGGGGGTTAGAAAAGAGTCCAACTATAAAGCTCTTTGGAACATCACAAAAAGTTAGCGCTGAGCTTTGTTCAAACTGGCAATGAATGTTTTCTTACTAAAATCCATTTCTGCATTCCTCATCCTCTGACAATTACAACAGTGAGGAATGCTCTAATCCCAGAATGATCGAATGTCCCCATTGACTGCCCACAGCCCAGTGACCTATTTCCATTATAAAACTGCAGGCTTCTGCATTTTAATACCAGGTTTCAATAATTCTAAGTATATGGGAAGGGGGAAGGCAAAAGGCATAACTTCTGCAAAATCACAAGAAATATATTACCGCTCAGATTCTTTGGGAATCTAAATTCCAATTAAGAAAAGTCAGGTGAGGCAAAGCCATCCATTGCTCCCCCTCAGCAGGACACTATGCATTACTGTGCTCAGCGCATTCCTGCACACCTAAAATGGTTCTTTGGCAGAACTAGGGGCAAAGAAAATCTATTTTGAGTTTTTATATATAAGGCTCACTGTCTGGCTGAGTCCAAAACTGTCACTTTGGCTCCTAAAGTCTAACGCTGAAAGCTTACTGAGATAAATATGGACCTTCTCATTCAGCCTGTCAGGAAATGCGTGGATCTATTTTATTTATACCCTTAAAAATGATATCATTTTGGCTTTCCTTTTTTAAAGAAGTTTCATCTAGGGCTTAATTTTGCTGACAGCATGCTGTTCCCTAACAAGAAAGAAAAGTGACTCCATATTCAAAACCAGGTGTGAGTGTATATACAAAAATTATAGTTCCTGACATCACAGAAGTCCTGCTCCAATGTCTCTTAGAGTATTTCAAATCAGTTTCCATGAAAGTCATGTATCCAATAGTCACGTGATTTCTTTAGATGAATATTCTGTTCCAGTATTTATAGACTAAGAAGTAAATAGTCACTTGTCTACTTACTGGTATTTGGTTCTGTTTACCTATATCTTTCTCTACTTTCTTAACTTCATATTTATGCCTATTATCCTTGGGCTCTAAAAGACAGGCATATTGAACCAAAGAAAACAGACCAAGCCACAAGAAATCCTTTAACCAAAACAAATGGCAGCAACAACCAAAAGACTGCAGCAAATCCATAATGCTGAGCTGATTTCTGACAATGATATTAATACACTGTTTACATCTGTCCTTCCCTAATTGAATTTTGCACTAACAGCAGTATTTCTGCTGCTCTTCCAGAGATATTGGCTACTAAAATATGACTCAGGCTTACACTGTTACCAGTCTTCCTTGAGCCAAGAGCAAGACGCTTGCCAAGGGCAAGGGACTTAAGGGTAAAGGACCTAGCTGCAATTGGCCAAAGAAAAGGCAGGAGTGTAAGTGCCAAGAGATAGAAGATGGGATTTGAGCTTGTTTGTTTTACAAAGGAGTCCAGATTTATTTTACATGGGTTTGCCAACTCATGAACTCTCTGTGCCACCTGAAATCCATTCCTTGGTGGCAACTTTGTCTGAGTCATGTATATCTAATAAGCCACTGCACAGTACCTGGCCCCACCAATTCTTCCAATAATAGCCTTTGATGTCTTGGTCATGCTAAATCACATTATTCTGAAATCAGAATGGTTTGTGGTTGACCTTTTCTGTTTCTTGTTCCTCTAAATTACTTCTCCTTTTAAGAGTGTCTCCCTCTAAGGTCATACCAACCTAGGACAACTGTCACACTAATACTTCTAACAGCCGAGGGATAACCAGCATTCAGCTTGACGATGAAAATAAGGTGTCCTTCTTGTTTTATAGCATTTACAAAATGCTTTGTATGATACAATCTGTGGACTTTATACAATTAAGATACTATAAGACAGTTTTTGCTAAAGGATTCAAAAAAGCAAAAATTCTTCAAACACTCTCAGAAAACAAAATTTTTCTTTCAAAAGATAACAGCTGATTTGCTTGGAACTGAACTACCAAGTGTTCTGAGAGCTTTGTAAAGCTTTATCTCGAGAGATTATTTATTTTGCTATATTATCAGGTTCAAGTTTGGCTACACAAAGCAGTAATTCTTTCAAAGTATGTAACATTTAAATAAGATGATCCAGGTTGTTCAATCAAATGACCTGTGAACCCTTCCTCTCTCTTCCACCATCCTGATTATGTAGTTTTTACCTTCAAGTTTACCTCATGATCTAAGATCAGTCTAATAATTGTAGTCATTATATTCACAGTCCATAATGGCATCAGCGAAAAAAAAGGTAGAATGGATAAAATGCCATCCTATCTTTTGTGTAGACTTCCATTTATATTTCCTAAGCTTAAATGTAATCATATGACTAAATAGAGTTCAGAAAGAGGGTTGTATTACTCTTATGATTGCACCAAATGAAATCAAGATGCTGTTAGTGATGAAGAAGTTACAAAGATACAGTAGAAAGGGTAGCTGGCAACTTGGCAGTTATCTGGTAACTTGTCATCAGATCTACAATCTCAATCTCAGCTAATGAAGAAGCACCTCTTTGGTCCTGACATGCTACTTTTCAAAATCCCTGTTCAACTCACTTATATGACTTGTAAATGGGTAAAAGTCATTAACAAACTAAGACCCGTTCACATATGTTCACAAACCAGTCTGATTAACTTTAGCTCTGAAAAATGAAAGCAAAGGGGAAACGACAGCACCCATGAAGAAATGACAGCTATGTTCACAGACAGTATGAATTCAAAGCTACACAAGGCACAGCTAAGTGTTAGAAAGATAATCAAAAGCGACTTTACTGAATCTGGCTTTGCTACAGCTTCATTGCACACATCTGGCTTAATGTAATGGTATAAAATTGCTACAATGTACAACTCACACCCAAAGTCAGAAGACAAATAGAACAATTCCTCTACTTTTAACATTTCAGAGGCTTTTATATGTGACTAAGGAGAGAGCATGAAAAGACTTAGAATTGGATGAGGAAGCCCTTTAAATAGTCTTACCTAGGTACCCTGGAGTCAATATGGTATTGTTTTGGAGAAAACTTGAGGGACAGGTTTTGCTTCTCAAAACTCATTCGATTTTGGAGTAAGACCTTCATAAGATGATACTATTCATTAAAGGGCTTTTATTTTGACAAAGTTAAATTGACTAAAGAAAATGCTGTGTTTTCCATGGTGGATAAAAGAACAGAGTAAATCTCATGACATATTATACGCAGAGCAGATGTGGAAGGCTGAGGCCAGAAAAAGTTTTATTTTACTGTCATTCAAGGAAATCTCTCTTTTATATCAAAAGCCAATAATCCACACATGTTTTTCAAAATCTTCATCTTTTATGCCATCAGTGGATTCATCAGTCATGCCAATGAATATGGATTTGAAGATATGAAAGGCTGTAACCAATTTATATACCAGTCCCAAAAGTAGAAACTTTTATATTCACAGAAAATACAGTGATTATTAAGGCCTTAATAAAATAAAGAAAATAATTAGTTTGACACTTACTCAGTTTTTGGACCAACCAAAAGAAATTGATTCTCTGTCAGCACATTCGTTGTGGATACTCAACAAATATTAATCAACACCCTGCAGTGTGGTGAACCCGTATTATACTTAGGTATCTTAAGAATGAAGCCTGTTCAAGTACTGAGATTATTTCACAGAAATTCTATTTGTCTTATGTTCAATATATTTATTATAAAACGTGTTTTTTTTCTGTTTGTCTGCATCTTATTCATGAGCCATTCCTTCTCTTTGGGTTGTACAGAAAAGACTGAGACAGGTTTTTCATTTGAGTGTGGTACTATTTTGGTCTCAGTTTGATTTGTGGGAGTTGGGAAAAGAGGAGAGAATGATGATACATGTTTTAGCTTATTCCCAAAGCCTCCAAACCAATTCTTATCCAGTATTCATTGTAGATGAAAATTAAGCAGTTTTCAGTAGCTGAGGAGGGGGAAAACTCCAACCACAGAAAACTTTCATAAAGATCCATATATTAAAACCTTTAGTAATTCAGCATCTCCTAAGTTTTCTTATACATATCTCAACTTTTCACGCCCCATTTTAAAGTACTCACTCATAACCTGAATTACACACAAAAAAGAGACCTCAATTTCATCGTCAAGTGACATGTGTAGGAGATATTTTTCTGTTTTTACATAGGTATTAGATTTCATTCTGTGCTATCTTTGAAAAATGAATACTGCAACCTAGAAGGTCACATTCCTGCCCTCATATAGAAGTGGCCCTTGTCTCTTTCTATCCAACTAGGAAGAAAAGAAACCCATGTGAAAAGGAAGAAAATAAACATCTCAGCCTTCTTTGTTTTACAAAGCTTAAGATCAGCAGACTTACTGTGCTCTCTACTGGTAAAATCAAGAGCTACAGGCAGCATCAAACACTTGGGGAAAGCTTTATAGAGCTGGGCATTAATTATTACTTTCCAGCACCCAGAAAGAGGATATCTTGTTGCTTGGTTCAAAAATCTCAGGACAGCATTAGCTGGAGAACAAAACTAGTGGAAGCCAGAGCTGCTCCAGGGACAAGGTGAATGTGGATTCATATACCAGCACCATTTGAGATCATGGTCTGTGTCACCAGATGCTACTGTGTGCTTGACAAACCATATCTAAATATACTCTGGCTCAATTGTTCTCACACTGGAGTCTGTATCAGAAGTTCCTGGGGTGCCTGTTCAAAGTCTGCAGCTATAGCTCCATGGTTCAGGGATTCTGAAGTTTTGAACAAGGCTCAGAGATTTGTATTCTATCAATTCTTCCCTCCACTAGTGATTCTGACACATACAGCCCAGGAATATTTTTTAATTACTATTTATTTTTAGTTTATATGTATGGATGCTTTGCTTGCATGGATGTATGCGCACTGCATGCATGCCTAGTGTCCATGGAGGCCAGAAGAGGGAATCAGATCTTCTGAAACTGAAGTTACAAATGGTTGTGATTCTCCATGTGGTTACTGGGAACCAAATCTTCATCCTCTCCAAGAGCAGTCAGTGCTTTTAACTGCTGAGCCATCTCTCCAGCCCCAATCATTAATACTTTTGAATAACACTGATACATTTTACAAAATATCCTGATAGTATCATTAGTTACATACAGTTAATCAAAAACGTTGACATTTCTTAGAAACCACAGTTGTGCCCCCAAACACAAATAAAATTGAAGACAGCAGTTCAGAGAAGTGAGGCGCTTTCTTTACACTCAGCATAATCATTCTCTCTCTGAGCCTCACCTGGCATTTTGGTACGTGGCATCTTCAGTTGCAGACCTTCCATTTCTTCCCTCTGCATCCTACCGTCAAACCACTATTTTCTTCTCTGTATTCTCTGCATAAAATACTTTTAAAACACAGACACGATGGTCTTCCTCTCTGCGCCTTTACAAAACAATTTGTGAGCTCAAAACACGCAATTCTTTCTAGGTGTGACTATGAATGCAAAAGATCACCAAGAAACAGCCAAAATGTTTGCAAGAAAATATATGTTCCATTTGGAGTTCATCAGAGTCTGAGAGCAATTGATGAAGGGAGCCCTGTTTATGTATTTACTTTTTATATTTATTTGTGACGGTGAGTGTGCACATGTGAAAGTCAGAGGACAACTTCAGGAAGTCGATTCTCCTCTTCAACCACATGGGTTTCAAGGATTAGACTCAGGTTGTCAGGTTTGGGAGCAACCATCTTTACCCACTGGACCATCCACTGGCCTGGGAGCTGCACTTTAGCTACAGCTAAAGAAGTGGTATTTTAGACCCACTCTGAAACAGTAAATAAGTCAGACATGATTTGTTTCCTCGTTCTTGTTTTTCTTTTGTTTACTGACTTTCCAGGACGAATTCCATAAGGTTCATGTTACCTATACTATAAGACTATGTTTCTGCTCAGTTTAGTAATAAGCTAATGTTTTATCAGGTAGTTCCTGCAATATCTAAAACAATTTCTCCACCATTTGCCAGCAATGATGCCCTCTGCCATCTGGGGGCACCCTTTCACTGTTCTCAGTTTTCAACTCTGCCTTAGCTTTCACTTTGACTTGCCAGAGCCTTCAAGCCGGGGTGGGCGGTTCTCTCAGGTCCTTCCCGGGATTTAGACAGCTCTAAACATAAAGGTGGCTTTCCAGGTCCCTTGAAATAGATCAGCACTCTTTAAAGTCCATCATTAATGGTGAGATCTTTCTTGTAGGTTGTTTGGCCACGTCACATAGAAGCCATCTTAAAGAGTCTTAGCCATAGCTGATTGTTCTTGACATCTGCACTACAGCTAGGGCCTCTCTCAAGGAGAAAAAGCTCTGATGCAGGTGAAATCATGAAAATACTTTGTAAATGGGGTTTTCCCAGGGAGCCATGAGATAGGCCCAATGGTTACATGCTTCCCAAGAGCTTCAAACATCGTCTGCCCACTCTTAGCTGTGAAAAACTGTTTCTTGTCACAGGTGCTGCAATTGAGATTCTGCAGGTCTTCAAGGTGACTGTGGAGTTGGGGAGAGGCACATGGATCTAGGCCAGGTTCAAATACTACGAAGTATTCTCATGGAAATGCAGGGTTTGGGGGGGGGTTTTGGTTTTTTTTTTCAAACTAAGTCTTCCTCGGATTACTTTAGGCCTCTGGTAAATTTCCAGATATTTGGAAAAGTCGAAGTTTATCATTTTTACTTACAGTGTGCTACTGCTGTGGAGGATAAGATTTACATGGGATTTTACTCTGCTCAGGCTGTCTCGCCTCACCAGCTATTATTTGATTTTGGAAGCTATTCCTAGGATTGTTTTTATCTCCCTCCCTATTGAACCACGTCTCTTGAAGGGTTTTATACTAGGTCCTGCCTATCCTATGTAGTGTTTCAGAGTGAGCATGGAACATAATTTATTTAGTTAAGGCTAAAATGCTGATACTGGGTCTGTGGAGGGGGAAAATAAGATACTGAGTTAGCAATTTATATCATCTAAAATATCCATTTTCAACAACTATTCAAGAAAGTTCAGATGAGATATGAAGACTAAAAATAGTTTGATAAACACATTCAAAGGACTAAAGGGATTTGTGGCTTTAAATTTTCCAAAAAAGAAACCTATGGCAATGATACCTTATCATTTGAGCACAGAATTTCAACAAAAATAAAAATCTTTAAAGATTCAGAGTAGAAGTTCTAAAGGAACATGCACCAGGCATAGTAATAGAACTTGGGAGGCAGAAACAAGGAAGCAAGGTGATTGCAAGTTTTAAACCAGTTATATACAAAACAAGTTGAAAAGACATGGTAAAGGAAGGGAAAGGGGAAGTGGGGAGGAAGAAGAGTCACAGGGAGGTAGAGAAGTGGGGAGGGAGAAGAGAAGCAGGGAAAGGGATTCTAAAGTTTAAAAGTACAGTAATGAAGGATTTCACTAGAAGGTTTCAACGACAGATTTGAACTTCAGAAAACATTGGAGAATTCAAAGATAGACCAACATAGACAGCACAGTCTGTGTAGCAGAAAGTAAAAATGATAAAAGAAATGAACAGACCCTCAGAGTCCTGTAATGCACCACTAAATACACCAATGGATTATGAGGAGAAAGAACATTTGACGAAATAATGGCCACTTTGAAGAAATTTGATTCACATATTGAGACTCAAAATGGGCTGGACACAATATATATACCCAGATAGACCATAATCACAATGCTGAAAGACAAGCACTCACTCTTGAAGGCAACATGAGGGAGGCAACTCATTACATACAAGAGATCCTCAGTAATATTAACAGTGGTAGTCTCATTAGAAACCGCAGCAGCCACAGTGCACTGAGAAGATATACTCAGGGTGAAAGGAAAACAAGTGCCTACTGAATTCTATATCTGAGGGTAAATGTATGTCTCAATGCTTAAGAGCACTTGGTGTTCTTGCAGAGGGTCCGGGTTCAGTTCCCAGGACCCACATGCAAGCTCGCAACCCTCTGTAATTGCAATTCCAGGGGATCTGATGCACTTTTCTAATCTCTGTGTGCACCAGGCATGCATGTGATACATACATGTACATCCAGGCAAAACAGTCATGCATTTAAAATGAAATAAATAAGTCTAAAATTATTTTAAAGAATTTTAGATTTGTCAAAACTATCTTTTATAACTAAAAAAATTGATGCATTCTTAGATGAACAACAACAAAAAACACAAAGTACTTTCACTAATAAGCTACATATATAATAAATATGAAAAAGGGTCCTTCAGTTTGTAACGACACTATGAAGCAATAACTCAGTCTACACAATGACTTCACAGATAAACATAGGACAGTGGAAATGCATTTTATAACTTTTATCTTCTCTGACCCTACCTAAAGTATATCAAATAAATGAAATATTTAAGAGTGTGTATAGTATGCCCACACAAAGACCTTTCTGGAAATGCCCACAGTAGCATTCTTCAAAATTGTCCCAAACAATACAAAATTAAACGTCTATCAACTGTATAAATACAACAGAACCCTACTCAGCAGCAAAGAGGAGCAGACTACCACCCATGCTCCATCTTGGGTCGCTCTTATGTTCTATGGAATAAATTATGTTCAACCCAAAAGTCTATAGAATGGTTGTTTATATAAAATGTCTAGAATGAGAAAGTGGATTAATGACTGCCTAAAGTTGAATGTAGAAACAATGTTTAACTGAGAACAAAACCAAGGTATTTTGTGGAGATCAGAAATGTATAATTAATTTATGGAGATAACTTCACCATACAGTAAAAGACTGAATTGTACAGTTGAAATGCCCGAGTTTCATAGTAAGAAAACCATTTCTATACATTCCTTGTAAACATTAGACATGACAGTTTTAGTATGGGTATCAGACACTATTTTTGGTACTTGGAACATAATGATTCACTTAATCCTCACAAGAGCCCTATGAAGTAGATAGTATCATTTGTTCCACTTTCATTAGTGATGAAACGGAGGCACAAAGATATGAATAACTCGCCACAGAGCACACAGAGCTTGAACATGAGCCCCATTGGCTTGGCTTTATAATTTGTGATGTATTCTAAACCATGACGCTATTTGTACAGGGGAAAGCAGAGATGTATAGACTGTTATAGGACAGTGTACAGAAGAAATTACAAGGATTGCTTGATAACAACTCCCTAGGAAACAGGAATGAAGGGGCCTGAAAGGGGCCCTTCTACGTATTACTCTTTGAACTCTGAGATCTTGTACAATTTATAATAATTCATGTATTCCTTTTGTAGATGACACAACTATTTTTACATCAAAGTGCTGGTTATCTTTGTTAGAGTACACATTTTAAGTTTTCCCTGAACATTTTTATGCCTTTTCCCAGTTCTTTGAAGAATGTTTTCAGGAGGTCAAATTCTCCATTAATTACCAAGGCACACTTTCCACTACATTTCATCCTTCCAATGTCACAGCCACAGGGTGCTCTGAGGCCAAGAAAAAGGACTGCATAGGGCTGAGATATACTTCATGAAAGAAGAGCCTATGCTATTTGCACTGCTTCACAAAACCCTGATCAAATTGAATTCGGGGCTACAGTGAACACTGGTATAAAGTTCCCAATCCGCAGAATATCCTGGGTTCCTACAGGGGTGCTAGATGCCTGGAACATTACTGCTGACCAAAAGGGGAAGATATTCTCACATGCATTTGCACAGAAGAAAAGAAATCCATTTAATGAAAACTGTCTAGATTTGCGCCTACAGGGTGAGAGTGATTCTGCCTCTGGCATATGTATGTCTGGGCAGTAGAGGTTTATTTATTTGTCATGTTTTCTTTTCTACTCAAGATAATCTCATGGGAATAGACTATGAAAACAACCAAGAGATGGGAAGTAGCTTTACGATCACAGGAAATAATAGCTTGTAAACTTTTTATTTCTTTTTTTATTTTCTTTATTATTATTGAAAAATTTTCACCTCCTCCCCTCCTCCC
>LOJH01033533.1:0-16256 GCA_001685095.1 Ellobius talpinus | reverse complement strand
GGGGGGAGCCTCAGTATCCTTTACCACAGAATTGCAGAAGTTAAAAGAATTACCTTGCATCCAGGTACTTGTTCTCTCTTTTAGGATCTGTCTCATTTTGCTTATTGGCTATACTAACAGTAGTTGAGACTAAACAGATGAGGATTCTGATAAAATGAGGTTCACCCAAAGCCCACTGCATCAAGTGCTTGAAAAGCCAGGAGGTCCGCCAGAAGGAACAGGAGACCTTTCTAAGGTCACCTTTTGAGAGCAGGTTAAAAGAAACCCTTTTTATCTTTGACATGAAATGACCCAACAGCATAATCTGTCGTTGAACTAAATGACCCAATGACAAACTCTTTCGTTGGTCTAATGGTTTTAACATTTTATCTTCAGACAAGCCAACCCCCACACAAGAGAAGATGCTGAAGCCTGTTGCCACAAACCCGTAGATCCGAACTTGTGCTGATCGCGCACACAAGCTTGTGTCTACAGGTATGTGTCTGGTAGGCAATCTCACAGTCCACGGGCTCTGCCTGTTTGCCACTAGTACCCCCTCACCCTCTCCTGCTCTCCTTGCCTCCCCGTGTTTTGCCTTTCAGAGTGGTAGAAACGGAAAGTGGAGCTGAAGAGGAGGAAGCAGACTTCTTGTGCCACGATGGATGAGGTTAATGAAGAGGCTACCCCATCCCCATGTTGCCTCTAACTGCTCTCAGCTGCAGATTAGAGACCGGGGTTGGCAATGAGGCAGCAAGAATTCCAGGGATTCAGACAGCTGACTGCTGAGTGCTGAGTAAATAGACACACACACAAGGGTTTGCTTTGTTTTCTGGGAGCCTAATTGTTCTCAAAGTTATGATGATCTTTTTCAGAAAGTGATGAAGATTGGCTGACAGCGCCGATCTGCTTCTGGCTGTGGTGTGGGTTGCACCTTGCAGCAGTCCCCGCCCCCATCATTCAGCAAGTGCAGGCCACTGGGGCTTTTATTTAATAAACAAGATCATTGAGGGGGATGGGCATGTTGACCTGCCTATTTATACTTGTGTAAATACCCAACAAGAAAGCAAGAAGGACTTTTTAGTTTAAGGAAGAAAAACAAAAACAAAACAGAAAAACCACAAAACACAAAACAACAGCAAAAGATATTCTGTTTTCCAAATTCATATTTTGCCCAGAGCAGTTTTCGAAGTCTTTATCATGCTTAAAAGACTGGAATGAAAATAATTTTATCCCTTCCCCTCTTAAATGTCACCATTGTGCCAGGATTGGAAAGCCAAGCTGACCACAGATCAAAGCAAAACTGGCTATATTTGTCTCCTTCCAGCAATGTGAGCTGAAGAGTCTAAACAGAAGCCAGGGTGAAAAGTTGATGGGATTCTTGATGGCTCTGGAACTTTCACATTTGCTTTTGCTCAATCGTGGTACCACGGGTTCCCTTAAGAACTTTGTTTGTTTCTCCGTGCAGGCGCTCTCAGCAATAACAACAGAAAGAGTCACTATGAACCCCTTATGAATACATTTTCTCACATCTTGAGAGTCACACTGTTCAAGGGCAGCTGGGAGTCTTTCTTCTGTAATAAGTATGAGGAGAATATTTTTGTATTTCTAAATCAGGAATGACTAGATTACATACAGAGGTATGTACAGACGCAGATGGTGCACTTTCCATGCTTGCTTTGGCTTTTGCTTTGCATGGAGGAGTGTTGTCTGTTGTCTGTAGGACTCGAGTCAAGAAAAGTTCCCGATAGAATGGTGGAACATTAGCCTGGAAGAGAAAGGCTGTCCTTACTGATGTGTGTCCTGTAGACCGTCTGCCCCGGGCATTTGTGCACCCACTCTGCAAACAATCTACTTGACCTGGCTTATGAAGCCCCTTTGAAGTGGCTGGAATGAGTGAACTGGCCACAGGGTTAAGCCAGCACCTCTGCTAGCTAAAGGCTTGTTTGAGACAGGGAGCAGCATCACTTGGCGTCCATCATTCCCTTAGCCTGCTGCAGTGAGGTGTGCCATGGATGGGGGAGTTGGAACCACAGGGACCCTGAGCTCTCAGAGTTGCTTGTATAGGAAAAATACCCAACTATAAGTGGATTGCTAGATTTCTTTTTCTTGTTTGAAGGAGGTTTTGTAAATCGACTAGCCCAAGGGGGTGGGGGGCACATTACTCTTTCAAAATCTCTAAGTCTCAGACATTTGATTCATCTGGTTAGAAAATATTGTAGGAGGAAGCCCAAAGCCTCTGGCTACTGGCCACAAGAAACAGAATATTCAATATTTTACACGATGATGAAATTCAGTATTTTTCCCTTCTTCCATGCTCATGAATGAATGGTCTTTCCTCAATGCTAATTGTTCCTCTGGGATTCCCCCCAAGTGTACCAAGTATTCTACAGGAAGAAGCAGAAAGTGAAATAATGTCAAGCATCTCCCAAGAAAGGCTCTGGAAAAAAATTCAGCAGCCACTTTGGCATGAGGAAATTGAGCAGAAAACAAACTCAGCAAAAATCCCCAACTCTTCACTGCTAAATATATATCCATGAAGGCTTCATACTTGAGTATAGCCTAACTTTTTCAAACTCAGAGGGAAAAAAAAACCAACATTCTTATTCTAAAAATTACATCTGACCTAACAGCTCGCCCTGTGCCATCAGGCTTGTGGGAGGTCAGCTGGCTTTGAAAGCATTTCTTTCTTTCTTTTTTTTTTAATGTTTCTTATATTCTCTTCTATTTAGCATTTTAACATTAACATTGTTAAACTGTGTTGGGAAAACAGCAAATGTTGGGAGTGCATCATCTACTCTTAGACTTGTACTTAGCAGGAGGATCCTGAGTTCGGATGTATCCCTGAATCATTCCTTACATCTAAGCCGAGCTGAATAGCAAACAAGAAAATCTCAAGGGAATTTGGGAACTTATGCAAATATAAAAAGAAAAACCCGGAACAACAACCCACCACCATTTCCTAGGCGCCCTTATTTGAAAAGTCTGATCACACACTGCCTGAGAAGTAAATGAACAATGGGCCACTTAGATGATGGAGATACCATTCTATGCACCACAGCACCACTAAATAGAAGCCCACTAGAAGATGAGCTTTTGTCACAGAAGAAATATAAGGACCACAAAATAAACTTCACTAAATGGATTTGCCGCACATGTAGCACACTTTAGTGTCTCTCTCAAATGTTTCAAAATAGAAACCACAATGCAATGATCTCTACCTTGAGTCTTCAGTAAGCATGGTAAATAATTTACTTCCTTCAAGGCTATGATGAAAAATAAATGAAACATTATTTTTTTCTCATTTCTATTTCAAAATATTGCCCTGTGCATTTTAACAGGGGGAGAAACTCACGTGGTGTGGCATGGTTCACCTTACATTTTAAGTTAACGTGATTTCTCTTTTCAATTTGTTTCCCTGTCATTCCTCCTATTGTTGAGTCTTCTGAATCCCTGTCTTATGACTATGATACCTCATTTCTTCAGCTAGCACCTGGCCTCTCTAGTATAGAAGTCTCTCACCCCATCAATAACTGTAGATGGCACTGGGATGTTGCACAGAAGTCAACACGAGTGGTTCTTCATGGACGAATTTGTATCTAACATGAGAGCTAATGAAACGTGATTGAAGAAAAGGCTACATTTTATTTTTGGTGTAACCACAAGCTAGAAAAAACTCAGGTTCATTAATCCACTCATTCACTCATTCAACAAACGTTATAGATGCATACATTGTGTTTATCACTTTGCTAAATGACAAATACACGACTGGAACTTCTTTTCCGTGACTCTGGTTCCCTAAACTCTCACAGGATTGTATGGGTGTTGTAGAGACACAACCTTTAATGAATCACATTTTAATAAAAGCCTGTGCTCAGCTTCCCAATATCTAACCAGATAAAGCGTGAACTCACTAATAGAGAGTGTCTGCATTGCTTGAGATGCTGTCAGCCATGAAAACTTTAATATTTAGTCTGTTGGGATCAATGTTCCATGTCTCAAGAGTACCTATGGGAGATACTTTTTTAAAGCTGCAAGGCTATAAAAGATAAAGCTAAGGATGCATAACTGCTGTGAATATGTTTAATATTTTTGCTGTCACTTTTAAATACGAATTTTTATGACATCACCCCATATCTTAATTGCATGTTGTTATTGCATGCCTGTAAATATTTACACTAATTACGTAATGAACTATAATTGCACTAATAAATGATAATGGGCTAAAATCAGTGCAAATAAACATGAAAAATCCACACAACCCAAAGAGCAGAATATTGGAAACCATTAGTGTTTTCAGACCAGCTGCTTGGAGCCTTTGACTCCAGAACAAAGCTAGAGGAAACCATGTTTGGATCTGCAGGTATTTATAGAACTGTCTGGCTGTTCGATGTGTTGCATGATTGATCTGCCAACATTCTAGTCCATCAGAACATTCAGAGCATTTCCTTTCCTGTTGCATCCTCTTCCAACAATTCTTCCCTTTCCCTGCCTGTATCTTTCTTGTGTTTATACCATCAGCTTAATTGTCCATGCAGAGTAAATTTAAAAAAAAAAACTGCAAGTAAAAAGAAAAATTGTATTTTCTCTTTTTGGGTACAGTGACTTTTAAATCTTTTATATAAGTGATTGGCTAGAGGCAGAAACCTCAGAAATCCTTTGTGAATTTTCATATGAGATCCAGGAATTTGAGTGTCCTGGTCAGGATGAGTTCACTCACTGTGATTTTTCTCCCATTTGGAGTCTTGATAGTGAACCTATCTTACCAGGAATGATGTTTCAGCATTAGGAAAACAAGGGGCTGGGTATAAAAATCACTCAGCCCTTCTCTTTTGACTTCTTATAGTCCCATTTATCCATTCACATGTATATTCTTGCTTTGATTTAAATAGATAAAAGATACATATGTCCTGTGGAAAAGATTATATATATATAATCTATTGTCTATATTTCTGTTGATCCTCTTCTTCCATGTACCAGGTAGTACCCATGTTGTAGTATTTAGATGTTACCAGTATAGCTCAGAGTCTAGTGAATGACACAAAGGAGAAATTTCGTGGCAATGATAAGATTAGATTAAGAATTATGAGGTAATCAGCCAAATAGTTATTTGAATTGAGTTCTAAAGGATGCATGAAGTTTTCCTTGGTAAAACATAATAACCTCCCAGTCTCCCCCACCAGTCAGGAAACGAGGTAGCTTTGATCCAACTCAGGTGGCCCCCTCCAAAATAAGCTTTGTACTAGAAAACTGTACAAAAATATAGAGTTAGAAAAATTGGAAGACCCATCCCAGTCAAGGGGAGGAGAGGAGCATTAACAAACACCCCTTGGTCCTTGGGATAGATTAGTTCTAACAGAACCAGTGTGGTGGAGCTAGGCTCCCAGTGTGGTGGAGCTAGGCTCCCAGTGTGGTGGAGCTAGGCTCCCAGTGTGTTCGGACACACCAGCACATTCATGACAAAGTCAAAATGAGAGTTCAGCTAGGCAGTGAGGAGAGGTGGCCAGAGGTCAAACAAACATCAGGCCACATGCAAGCAGACTTGGAGTTAGGGAATCACCGATCCTGAGTGAGTCTTTCTCCCGCACTGGCATTGCACTCTGACTGAGGAGGAAGGAAAGGCTTGCTTTAAAATTTCAAAATTCCATCAGGGAAGTTTATCTCATTCTCTTATAAAGAGAAGGACAGAGGCGCATTTTCATAGGCTGCTAAATAAATCATCAGGGAAAGAGATATTATAAAATACTGAAATAACTCTGGAAAATGGGACATTTTAGCAATAGGAGAATGTTGTGTTATAGATATTTACAGGTTTGACATGGCTTCTATGTTCTCTCTGCTTTGCTCAGAGTACTGTGTTCAAATGTTTCACTATTTTGACTTCATCCATTTCTCCTCTTTTACTGACCATTTAGAAATTTCAGATTTTTAGCTTTACAAGAAACTTACTATGTTTTCCAAAAACTTCTTTCCCCAATAATCCAAGTTTAGATACCAATCAATTTTTCTATTGCTTCAATGGATATCAGAGTCTGCTGTATTGGATCAGAACAGCCAGTAGATAATGCTACTGTAATTTCTATGAATATAAAGCTTCAAGGGTACCAGTCTCCAATATCTGTCTCCTTCCTACCATCAAGCAATCTCAAGCCAGGGTCCCTGTGGTGTTTTCTCTACCTTTCTGCTTGCTCAGACCTTCTAATGTGTTGTTTCTTATGAGTGGCCCAAGTAGGCAACAGCATGAAGGACCTTTGTAAGACTAACTTGAAATTGCAGAGCCTAAGACATGGTAGCTTTCCAGCCATTGTGACTGCATGTTCCCAGGTTGAGGTAGTAGGTTGTATAGTTTAGAGATACATGAAGGGAGATAACTGTACAGCCTCCTAGCTTTCCTTGGGACTTGCACAAAGCAACATGGCGAGAAGGCAACCTGATTTCTCCAGGCATTTTATTCCTAGGAAAGCCTTTGAAAGGTAAGACTGGGTTGCAGTTATTTTCCTGGTATTTAGACATCACGTTTGTTTCATCCGTGCATCCTTGTTTATATCCTTTTCATGTTCAGTTTCTTTAGGGTGATTTTTATTTTCACAAACTGTCTAGCATTTATCCATCATTGCAACAATACTGCATAATGAGCAGCCCAGATAACCAATGATGAACAACTGCCTTAGCCTATGAGTCTGTTTTAATGAAGCAGTCATTGTGGCCTTGGATGGACTGATTGATTGCAGCTATCGGGTGTGGGATGGAGCCACTGGGGTAATTCAGTCCTTCTTGGCCAAATCACATTCCCCAACATGCTAGACCCAGTGTATCTTCAAGGTAAAGTTGAAGAAATAATGGCGAGAAAGAGCCAGAAGTCTTGAGGGTATTTTTTTTTAAGCTTCTGCTTCTTTTGTGTCTGCTAGTATTTGGTTGGTCAAAGGAAAACACAGAGCCAATCTTGAAGTGTGGGGCAGGGTTGAAGTCAGGGAGTGATACTTTCAAGGACATGACAAAGGATGTGAATTCAGAAAGGGGGTACAAATTGGGGCTCTCTTTTTGCCACTGCTTCACATTTTCTTGGGTATCATCAAATTGAAAATAGTGATGCTCCCTCCGTGAGAGGAACCTTTCAGGATACATAGCGATGTTTTGAGTTCATGGTTAGATTTTAAGCTAAGCTGCTCTCTGACTTCAGTATTATAACTTTATTGATGAAATATGCCCCCACTCTTTTACAGAGCAAATCCAAGCGACTGGGATGATGCTCATTCAGATACTGATTATATCAAAATACAGGCTGGGTCATTTCATGGTGGTGGCCAGTGCCACGAATGGTAGACATGGCACTTGTTTTAACCTCTCAATCTGTGTTGAGCACAAAATCTAGTCTGAGACTTGATTCTGTTGCTTAAGACAGAGTTATGACAAGCCCAGACACTTCTCAGAAGAAAATCCAGGTAGCTAGCCAGAGGGTATTTGGTTAAGTCATTTAATCCACTATTACTTTCTGTCAGCTAGCATAAACACTCAGTAGTCATGGTCCTCTCTCTCTCAACCACTTCAAAGAGTAGGTCCCTTTGGCCTTTTGAGTCCATGCTCAAATATCTCATGGAGAATCACAGTGGATGTCCTACTTTAGGGATAAAGCCCAGTTGACATTTTGGTGGGCTGTTTTAAAGGCAACTATGGAACTTCACAACAGAGGTCAGATGAAGATTCACCTGCACCGTAACCACCCATCCATTATCTCGGCCCTCATCTTTAGTAGAGACTCCAGCCTGGCTAAAGGAAACACTGACTTGATTTTGCTGCATTTCTTGCAAGTTTGATCTAAAACACGTTGATTACCTGTATGTGTTGAATAAGGGTTTGTGTGTTTGACATGTGCAGCCACTTGAGTTACAAGGATCTACTTGGTTCTGCTTATGCATCTACAAAGCTTTATATGTCATTATCCCCCTGTGTAAGACAATAAAGTCCCCTCCTTTCAGCAACATAAGCCCGAGTGGATTCACATATGCATGGTTCCCACAAGCACGCGAATGCTGGGACGATCCCCACTCTAAAGATAAAGTCATGCTGATGTGATTGATCATCGACTGACTTAGATAATAGGTTGTATCCACCTGAGTTCTAGTAATACCCATTGTTTTCTACAGCATAGTGTCCAAGAACTTCCAGTGAAGTGGTTTTCGCCCAGTGGCCTATGGTAGAGCAGAGGTTGGAACAGCAAGGTAAATAAATTATATTGGAAACCACATCTTAGTATCCATTTCATCGGGGTTTTAAAGTGTATTTCCAAAGATGCCTTATTCTCCTTTTGGATAAACATGTTCTCTTCTTTCCGGAAGACTCTTCACTGCATTTGAGCTAAAAATTATTCTTAGCTCCCAAACTCTCAAATATACCAATATACAAATGTCCATAATATCTTCTGGGAATTGATCTGGGGACTTGGAAAGGAAAAAGAATGCTTCAGCAGGATAATGTCCAAATATCAAGTTGGATATATTTGGTGGTCTTACTTGTAATTTTAACAATTGGAAAGGCAGAGTGAGACAGGAGGATTGCCATGAGTTTGAGAGCAGTCCATGTTATATAGCAAATTCTAGCTCACCCCAGGCTGGAGAGTAAGACCTAGTCTGAACAAAACAAAAAATAAAAAAAAGGCATGAAAGATAAAAATTATAAGACCTATATTGGCTTCCACCCCTCACCCTGCCCCCATTTACCCCTGAGACAGGTGGAGGAGCTGGCCCTGAGGCCATACATAAGAATAGGAGAGCTGTCCTGTCCCTCACCCACTGTGGCACTCCGGAGAGTGGCCCCTACACCTCCTCTGGGCAGCACAGTAGAGCAGGCCCTGAAGGTGTAGGTGTGGGAGACCTGACCCTGAAGATATGGAAATGGGAGAACTGGTTTTGCTCCCTGTTCATCACTGCAAGGGGTGAACTAGCCAGGGCAATGCTGGAGAACTCACTCTGGTGGTGAAGACAGGGGAGAGCTGGAGGGCTGACCCACCCGGCAACCACCCAGGCCCATCCCAATATTCACCCCATCTGTGACCTGCTGGAGCACAGGGTAGGGAGGTCTGTCCTGCAGACCCAGGTTGCAGAATCTCCAAGACGTAGGGCAGTATCAAGATGCCCAGGAAAAGTCCCAGTGAGGGCCCAGCTATAGTACAGCAGAGGCCAGGGGCCTTGAACCAGACCTATAGCGCTTTGCGATGAATGCCTGTGTGTAAATATGTATGGATAAAGGGGTTTACTGTGTGACTCTCTTGTCACACTGCAGCTTCCACGATGAGATTTTTCCTTCACCCCCGATAACCCCCGCCCTGTGAAAGACACAAAGAATAAATAAAAAGAAAGTTAAAAAAAAGACCTATGTATTGGTAATAGAAATGGCATTTTATTTTGTAATTCATTTATTCACGCTAGCTATGCTCTAATATACTGGCAATCTTCAAAACATCACAGTGTGGCCGGTGTCTTGGTCTTTGTAGCTAAAGATGACCTAGAACTTTTGATCCCTTGGCCTTCGCATCCCAGGGTGGGGATTATGGAAATGTACTGCCTTGCTTTATTTGGCATTAAACTGAAGGATTCCTGCAGGCTAGGCAAGTGCTCTGCTGTCTGAGTAGGCACCCACCTTCATGACTTCATTCTCTTTGGCTGAATAATACCCTGTTGTGTATAGGTGGTGAATTTTCTATATCCATGTATGTGTTAATGCTGTTCTAGGCTGCCTCATTCCTTGGTGATCATGAACTTGCTGTGATAAATCTGAGTACACAATTACCTTTGCGCTACGCTGACTTAGGCTCCTCTGGTTGTGTGCCTAGGAGTGGTAGATCAGGTCATGTGAAATTTTATTTTTATGCAACTTAAAATCAATTTTCTGGGTCCACAAACCGGGGATAAGAAATCTGGGGATTTCTTATTGTCTTTAGATGGATAAGTTCAACTGCCCCTTTAATGTGCATATAAATCTTATCCTAAAAAATGTGGAGAGATGGCTCAGCAGTTTAGCGTGCACACCACTCTAGTAGAGGACTCAAGTTCAATTCCTGCACCCACACTGAGCAGTTTACAAGCTCTAACTCCAGCTCAGAGGAGCACCCTTTTCAGAACACTTAGATACTTGCACTTATGCAAATATGTATACTTATATATAATAATTTAAATATATTGTACATTATGTGATATATAACATATTTTAATATGTTATGTTTTATATAAATATATAATATAAAATGTATAATTATTTTACATGAATATATTTTATATAATGTTATTTTTATATAAATTATAATTTAATATAATTTATTAAATATATTTATATATTTATAATATGTTTTTTAATATATAATTTAGTATAAGTTAAAATGAAAACAAGGTATTCCCCATAAAGTACACCTTTGTTCTCTTCACTAATAGAGAACTCTGTGGTACAGTGTGGAAGAAGCTGTGTTTTAGAAATAGAGAGTTCGTGGCTTCAGGCATGCTCCTGAAACTCATTCTACACTAATCACTCTTTCAACAGAACACCCTTCCACGGCCCTTGGTAAGGGACTCTATCGGGGAGTGTGGATGCTGTCACCCACGTTGGTCGTCCACAGTCCAGTCACTGGAATTCTCTAACTTCATCGTCTAAAAAGCAAACATCTGTGGATAGAGCTAGATAATTTCTGAGATGCCTGCTGTGTTGAGAAATGTGCAATCTGAGATGCTCACTGAGCAATCACTTCTTGCATACAGTAGAGCCTTACTTCTGAGCCTCTGCCATACAACCGTCCTTTCACGTGGGAAGATGTTTTCCCAACTCGACTCCCGTACTGTCAAAAGACACGGGCAAGATGGTAAGGAGGGGTTTGCAGTAACGGCTATCACATCAGGCTCCTGACCCCAAGGGTAACATTAAGGCAACAGAAGACCTGTGGCAGAGAGGCAGTAAGTGTGAACCCCGTTGCTCCTTCCATGGTTTGTAGATCACTAGGGTAACAGAGGAAAGTAAATTGGCTTCTGCCAAGGTAACACATATAATCAAGCACCGTGTACCACTTTCAGGGCAGATTATCTCAGTGATGGAAAGGACGAGGAAGGTGCAACTCACAACCTCCTTTCTCCGTTCCCACTTGTACCTCTGAAAACGTATTAGGCATTTAGTGCTCTGCCACCAACTGCAGTGTGAAGCACATGAGAGCTGCCTTGGCTTTTCTCGGCCCCTTTCCATCCGTTGCTGATCTCCCACTGTTCTGGGCTAATGCAAAATGCAATAACGTTTAGCATCAGGACTTCTCTGAGTCAAGAGGTTAAAGGAAAACACATCTCCCATTGTGTTCCAGCAGCTCTGATACTGTTAATGGCAAAACACCATGGAGACAAATGATCTCTCTTTATTCAGGAAGCTCTGAGTGAAGAGAAAATATATGTGACATCTTTACAACATGAGAGCCCTCTCTATATGGTGCATTAAGGCAGGGCAGAGAAGGGGAGAAGTTCACCTACTATGGTGTCTGGTAAGGCTTGGGTATTGTCTACTGGGAGGATTCAGTCTTCCTCATTTTCTCTGTATTGCTTTAATAAATGCTGTGGTTCTAGCAGGGGGAAGGAGATGCAACCTTTACAGTTGTAACTCGGGGAAAGAGGATTATGAGCAAACACAGTGAAAAGCTCTCTGTGTTGTTTTTCTTAAGTGTGACTTGAACAGGTATCAGATGCGTAGCTGGCTCTTCCCTTCTTATCCTGCATAGGTGCATCCTGTTTTTCTCCGCTGTCTGCTTTAGGCAGAAGGATCACAAATCGATACGCTTACAGAAAGAAACTAAGACAGAAAAAAGAGAACCAATAAATTATGGTTCTGCTGAGATGTTTCACTCTTGGAATTACCTGAGTGTGACTCTGTAATCTGCACGATGGCAGAAAGATCACATGGTGACATATTCTATGTTTTTACTATTTGTTCACTGGTCAGTCGGCCCTGGGGGAATAAATCTTAGTCAAGATCTCGTCTTGTTCCCAGAGGACTTTAAAAAGAATTCTGATTTATCGTTTATGGGTTGTGATAGAAAAAATTAAAATTAAGATATTCTTTTCCTTAGAATCTAAAGAATTTTTGTTCAGTGGTAAATTCTAGATCAAGAATCTGTCTCCAGGTTTATCTGCCCAGTTTAGATTTATGAAATAATTCTCAAATTTCTGTGCCACACTGGTCATTGAAACGTTGGAGATTAGCTTCTGCTGGTGGTACCTGCGAATTAACTGTACCACTGGCTTTAGTGAAAGCCAGAGCAGAAGATTGTGGCTGGAGATGAAGCTTGGTCTTTGAATTGGAAACTTACAGAGATGTTTCCACACCAGACCAATACACTGCAACACCACACTAAACGTTGATTCCTTTGCATCAAGGGCAGTCAGACCACATGTTCATCAGGTCCAAAACCTCTAGAATGTCTCATTGTTTGATGAATAAGGCCCCAAGTGTTCTGTGGTTGCCACTGTAAATTTGAATAAAATGTATAGAATTTAAATCATAACTGGAATTCCACACTGGGGCGACTCATGATCAGTGATGAGGCTAAACAGCTATGGTCATGTGCTGCTTCTGTCCAGTGAGGACAGTGTTCTCAAAGGTGTGTTCTACAGACTCTAAGAGGTGGGGAATATTAGCCTGTCTATAGCTCTTTATTACTATATAATTAGATGCCACTGATATGGTGAAGTCTATATGCAAAACACATTGAATCAGGCATAATTAAAAGAACTCAGAGACAGTGAGATGGCTCAGTAGGTCAAACCTAGTGTTGCGCAAACCAAACAGCCCGAGTCTGATCCCCTGGTCTCACAATGGAAGGACAGAGCTGTGACCCTGAAAGCATTCTTCTGACCACCATGGGACATATGCTCTGTCTCGTGCTGTATGTCTCTGTCTCTCTGTCTCTCTGTCTCTCTCTCTCTCACACACACACACACACCCACACCACATACATGTACAAACACAAATTTATGGAAATCATATCCCTAAACACTGTACAAAAAGGTAAAACATGACTTCCTGGGAAATAAACTTTTCTTGCCTGCTATGCCTGAGAACCAAAGTAGTTTAGCTAATCGTTTTACTAGAATGTCCCTGTATGAGCTAGATGGCTTAGTTGCATGCCAACTTGACACAAGCTACAGTCATCTGAGAGGAGAGAGCCTCAATTGGGAAAATGCCTCCATAAGATCAGGCTATGGGTAGGCCTGTATGACATTTTCTTAATTAGTGACTGATAGGGGAGGGACTAGTCTATTGTGGGTGGTGCCATCCCCTGGGCTGGTGGTCTCCTGCATCCTATAAGAAAGCAGGTTGAGTAAGCTCTAAAGAGCAAGACAATAAGCAGCATTCTTCTGTGGACTCTGCATCAGCTGCTGCCTCCAGGTTTCTGCCCTGTTTCAATTCCTGTCCTGACAACCTTACATGATGTAGACATGTAAGCCAAATAAACTCATTCCTCCTCTACTTGCTTTCGGTCCCAATGTTTCATCACAGCAGTGATATCCCTAGCTAAGACAATACCTATTAAAATAAAGAATATATTCTGACTAAAGATAAAGCCGTGCTGAACCCAGTTTAACATTTCTTAAGGTTTGCAAGCTATTCTGAACCTTGTGTGTTCTGAGGTCAGCATTATAAAGCTAAATTTATCCTGTGGAATTGTTTGACATGTAAAAGTGCCAATTACAGACCTCAGCTTGGCAGAATACTGTCTCAGCTCAACTTTACCATTTATGTTCTATGGCTTGAGTTGGAAATGCACAGGGATATGGCTTTGATGTCTTCTAATGGGAAAGTGCCAGAACGTTATGCTACAAATGGAGCATTACTCTTAACCAATCTACCAACATGTTTAGCTCTGAATACAGCACACACATTGTCCTGTGACTTTGCGCAGTTCTAAGTTTAGCTGGCTCCATGGGCTCTGTATTTCTTTGCCAATTCTCTCCTTTGCAGTCCTGTGCCTCAGAGGTTCCTTCATGTAGAGCCGAGACAGCACCTTTGCCTTATGGCTCCTCAATGTGTTTAACCACAGACGTCTCAAGAAAGAAGCTGAAAAGAAACTATAGAATAAAGTTAGGGCTCCGAATACCCCTGGCTGTCTTCTGGAAGGCCATGGGATGGAACAGGACCTCACTGATGACAATTATTCCTGATAGCTCCAACTTTGACTTCTTCAGCTTCAAACTATGGGCTCCTCTCCTTACTCCCTCAGGCCCAAGGGTATGAGGATTTCCTGCTTGTCCTAGTCTGAGGATCCTTCACCAGACTTCTGGGCTTCTCTTATCTCTACCCAATTTTCATGAAGTAATTTTTATGTCAGTGCATTCAGATAGGGGAAACTGGGGGAAGTTAGTTTTCCTCCAAACTTCAGTTCACTTTCTCAAGTCAACATAGGCAAGTTAACAGAAGAGTGTCATTGTGGAAAGGTCACAACTTTCCACCCTGTAGATGAGGAATGTGGGCGTAGAAAATCGTCTTTTCCATAAAACTATGGGACTAGAAAGGGCGGAAACCATGCCTATTGCCTCCATTCTCATTCTACAGAAAACCTGGCAAGGGCTTAGTTCACAGCACAAACTCGCTACCAATGGACAGTCATACTGTGCGCCCACCAAATCCTCAGACTGGTTACATGCTAAAATGGAATGTAAACTTTAGTTGTGGGATGTAAACTCATGGAAGTCAAGGACCACAGTTTTTTTTTTCCCCATAGCAATTCTAACAAAATAATCTCACTCACTGCTGACACTGGAAGTTCTAACTCAATAAAAAACACATTTCCTTCCAGGGCTAGGTTGGTTTGTGTGCAGCAAATGGAGAATAATTATGTGTAAAATGCTTGGTTCTGCTTTTTTTTTCTAATTTATCTTTTATGTCAGATCATTCCCTACTCCATGTTAGCATTTCCCCTGTACATATATGCCTGTGTATACATGTGGCTGCATATATGTTTAGCTCATATCCAGCTCTTCCTTTTTCAGTAATATTGATAATTTTCTGGATATAATCTAGATAAGTGGAACATGTCAATTATACATAAACTAAGGCAAAAGAACTCTGAACAAAGAAGATAGTTATCTGAATGAGTGCCACCTTTAGTTACTTAGGGTTCCTTTACAGTTTTGCTTTGTCATTTACCACAGTGCTAGATTCCTTTCTTCTTGATTCCATGAAGAATGGAAAATGGGAATGGACACTACTTGGATTCGTAAAGCACTAAGCCATAACCACACTGTGTTCTGTTATCTCCACTCCCACCTTGTTAAAGCCGATGGTGAGATGTCGGGTTTCTCTGACATTAGTAAAAAGAGCTGAGGGGAAACAGCAGACAAGAACTTACCCATCAACTTTCTTCACTGAAAGCAAAGTGCTTGGGAAGTTCAAAGGGCAGAATCCTCACGCTTCATATTTTGCAAACAAGATCATTTCTTCAACAAACGGGAGTGTGTGGAAGGTTATCAACCCAGATAAGCACAGCTGCTTAATGATAACTTTACTAGCCCACTTGGGCAGTGACCAAAGCACTATTAGATAAGTTAAAAACCAAAACAGCATGGAAATTTTTTTTTTGCCAACTCTTTCTTCTTGACCTCTTGTCAGAGACCAGTGATCATGTTCTCTATCTTGAGACTATCTCTAGTGGGCCAGACTGGATGATCTAATAGGTCTTTGTAATCTCAAAGACTGTGACTTCTATCCCCAAGTGAACTTCGTAGTTTGTTTACATAGAAACACACTGAGAGGCTGAAGGAAATGCAATATGACAAATCCTAAGGAAAGAGAGCCAGGGTGATTCAAGTGGCCTTCTTTCTAAATAGGATAAGTAAATTAAAAGCACAGCCATTCCCTCTAGCTTCTCGCCAGAATCTCAATTTGTAGATCTAGGGGACTAGAATGCTTTAGTAGTGAATTTGCTTTCTACCACAAGCAAATGTTAAATATTTGTCCTGTAAAGCAACTAAACATGTGCTGTCCCTTGTCAAGACCCCTCTTTGATGGTGATTTGGTTTGGTTGTTTTACTTTCAAGTTGTATCCCAGCCACTTGGATATGTAACTTTGGGAAAATTAACAACATTTTTAGTAAAAGACTGATTCCCTTCAACATGGTTGGCATAAACATTTCTCAGAACTCTCTTTCCTTTGTGTTCTAGAAACATTATATGATTTCTCTATGAGCTAATATTTTATTTATTTATTAATTAAAAATTTCTACCTCCTCCCCTCCTCCCATTTCCCTCCCACTCCCCCCACT
>LOJH01033532.1:0-16256 GCA_001685095.1 Ellobius talpinus | reverse complement strand
TCTCAGAGTTGTTTTGATTTGCATTTCTCTGATGACTAAGGATGTTGACCATTTTCTTAATCAGACTCTTAAGAAAAACCAAAACCAAGCCGGGCAGTGATGGAGCATGCCTTTAATCCCAGCATTCAGGGAGGCAGAGACAGGCAGATCTCTGTGAGTTTGAGGCCAGCCTGGCCTACAGAGTGAGTTCTAGGACAGCCAGAGATACATAGAGAAACCCTGTCTTGAAAAAAACCAAAAGCCAAAACAAAACTAAAAACCCAACCAATCAAGCAACAAACAAAGCTCATTTTATTTATGTGTATGTGTGTGCTTGCTTGTTTGTATGTGCACCATGTGCTTACACGTGCCCATGAAGCCAGAAGAGGGTCCCCTGGGACTGGAGTAATAGCAGCTTGCAGCTGCCAGATGTGGGTGCGGGAACCAAATCCAGATCCTCTGCAAGAACAGCAAATGCTCTTAACCACTGAGTCATCTCTTCCGCCCCAGTTAAGGTTCTTGGGATATAACTTAAATCATCAGAAGTGCTTGTGAGGGCTGGCAAGAGAGGCTCAATGTGTAAGCTGCCCAGCTGACGCTAAGTTCGATCCCTGAGACCCACATGGAGGAAAGAAAGTCAACGACTCCCACAGTTGTCCTCTGACCACCACAGATGCACCGGTGTGTGTGATTTCAATGTAATGTTAAATCCGAGTATACTGTGAGTGTGTAATTAAAAAACTTTTAAAAGAGCTACTGAAGATAATGGCAGCCAGAGGAGAATCTAGGACCTAAAATCCAGATCACCTAAAACTTCCTCTCCAGGATTCCTGGTGCTCTAGACAAGAACAACCTTGAGAAACATTCAAGGAGTTTGTTCTTCAGGTCCAGGGAAAAGCAAATTATCTCAGCTGGAAGCCCCTGGCATCCCAAGGGAAAAGCAGTGCAAGAGAACAAAACAGATACCAAGAATGAGAGCACCTTCATTCTGTTCTAGGGCTGGCTACGTGTTTCTCTTGTGAGACTTGAAGTGGGTCAATTCTGAGTTCTGGTTTCCTTAAAATGTAAGATGAAGGGGGATTCAGAATATGCTCTATGAGGGTTCTCTGCAGCTCGAAAATTCTACAGGAAATACAAATCTCAGCCAGGTGTGGTGGCACTCAGCTTTAATCCCAGCATTTGAAAGGCAAATCTCTGAGTCTGAGGCCAGCCTGGTTTACAAATTGAGTTCCAGGACAGCTGGGGCTACACAGAGAAACCCTGTCTCAAAAACCAAAGAGGGGGCGGGGGGTAAGAGGGAGTGTGAATCTCAGCATTTATCATAAATAGGCAAGACACTAGTGGTTTTTATATTGCTGTGAGGCAAAATACTTGACAGAACAAGCCTCAGCAGGGAGAGAGCTGTTGGGCTCATTGTTTCAGAGGGTCCAGTTCATAAGAAGAACCCATGGCTGAGGGAGCACATGGCAGAAGAGCATTTCTATCACCGTAGTCAGGAAGCAGCTGGGGAGAGCAGACCCACAAGGATCTAATCAAATCCCCTACTTCTTTTAGCTAGGCCCCACTTCTTCAAGTTTCCAAAATGTCCCAAAATAATGCCAGCAGCCAAAGGCCAAATGTCTCCATGATGCTTGGGGACATTGCCAATTTAAACCATAACAGGAAATAAACTTGAAAAAACTGTTATGTATGAACTTGGCCTGAATAGCTCATAATATTATTACTATATAAATTTAAAAACTTTCTCCTACACTGTATATTTTTGAGGGTTTATATTTTATTTTACTTTTATAATTTTATTTTTGAAATTATAATACAATCACATCATCCCCTCCTTCCCTTTCTTCCCTCCAGCACCTCCCATATACTCCCTTACTATCTCTCAAATTCATGGCCTTTTTCTTTAAATGTTCATATATACACTCTCTCTCCTAAATATATAACTATAACCTGCTAAATTTATATGATGTTGTATGTATATGATTTCAAGGCTGACCACTTTGCATTGCACAACCAACTAGGGGTGGGGTCTACCCTGGGGAGGACTATTTCTTCCATTCCCGAAGTCCTTAGTTGCCTGCAGTTCTTTTTATAGTGGTGTGGCTCCATGCAATCTCCTTCTTCCATATTAGCATGCTTACTGCTATCATCCTTGTTTAGGTTTTGTTCCTATGCTATATTTTTATCAATTAGCTTGTCATGGACCTGATCCCGTGATGCTGATTTTCTTTTCTTTTTGGAGTTACTGGGGATTGACCCACTCGTTTATGTTAGACACTCTACCACTGACCTATATATTCAAGCCTTCCTTTCACTTTATCTTGAAGAAGGGTTTCATTAAGTTGCCCAGGCAGCTCTTGAACTCACTCTAGCCCAGGCAGGCTTTGAAACTGTGATCCTCCTGCTTCAGCTTCCTGAGTAGCTGGGATTGTAGGCTACACCACCAGATCCATCTGGGTTTCTACTCACTCCTTTCTTTGTGAAATTTTCTGAACTCATCTCTCTTGGTTCTAAGGCATGGAGAATGACAACAAAACCATTTCCATTGAAAAATTGTAATTCATGGCCTACCTCGATAGTGGGCAGTTGATGGAAGTTGTAGTTGAGTCAACTCAAGACACTATGGCTAGGACTGGGCATGTGGCTTCGTGGTAGATAGCTTGCTTAGTATGCATAAGGCTCTGGGATCATATGGAAAACCCAAACCAAACCAAAGCAAAAGAAAATAATGCTGAGCTCAGAAAACTATAATAAATTGTCTACACAAAAAATAGATATTTAGAAAAGTAGAAGGTGGTAAGAGAAAAGCAATTACCTCCTCCCCTAGGAAAAAAAGGCCCTTGCATCGCTATATAAAGATGCCCATAAAATATTCTTAAAGAAAAAAAGGTTGGTGATAAAACAGAATAATCTGAAAGGTAATTTTTTAAAAAAGGAAAACGAGGTCAGACTGTTTGCATTTTATACACAAAGAAAAATCTGAAAGGAAAAAAGAAAAAGGGAAAATGATAATGTGAAAATGACAGACTGGAAAATTCTTAATTAAAAATTTCCAATCTTTCTGAGTCATTCATATTTAAAATGGCTACACTTACAACTGCTTAAACAGATCACATACTATATCCCCACCCCCTTTTCATTATGCTGTGTTTATAACTGTGTAAAATAGCAAGCTTTTCCCCTTGGGAGAGGGAGGGTCAGCACATTCTGTTTTTATTCTCCGAGGGGCTTCAAGCTGAGTTATGTCCACAAAGTGATTTACAGGATATTGTCAGTCAATAGTCTCCAAACTAGCCGAAATAAGACAAGTAAGTGCTGGAAAGTATTCTGTGTAGACAAGTCATGCCTTTCTCAATAAACGTGAATCAGGAGACCTGTCAGCCAGAAACTGCCAGATGGACTGGATTCAGAAACGCTATGGATGTTTAGCCAGTGTACCAGACCAGTCTGGATTAAAAGATAAAGTAAAATATAACTAAATCTTTAGGGGGAAACGGTAGCTATAAAGTAATGTGGCTCCAGTAGGGCTCAGTAGCTGATGTGATAAGTTAATATATTGTGTTTCATTCAATTTAAAAGGGTTGCTGTGTGGAGCTGGAGCGAAGGGTCCATGGTTAAAAGCACCAGCTGCTCTTGGAGAGGACCGGAGTTTGATTCCTAGCATCCATGGGCAGCTCACAACTGTCTGTAACTCCAGTTCCAGGAGATTTAACACCTTCTGTCCTTTGCATGTATGTAGCCCTGGCTATCCTGGAACTCTGCACAGACCAGGCTGGCCTTGAATTTACAGACATCCACTTGCCTCTGCCTCCTGAGTGCTGGGCTTCAAACTGCACTGGCCTGGCTTTTAAACATTTTAGGAAAAACAAAGTATCTTCTTAGCATAAATACAGGCCATCCATAATATCAGGAAAATAAAGAATTACGGATAAGAGGGGGTCTGGAGAGAGTTCAGTGGTTAAAAGGACTTGTGGCTTTTGCAGAGGACCTAGGTTTGGTTCCCAGCACCCATATGGACATTTACAACCATCTGCTCCAGGGGATCCAACACCCTCTTCTGGCCTCTGAGGGTGCCAGCACTCATGTAGTATATAGAAAATAAAAATAAAGAAGTATTAAAAGAAAAAAGAAATAGAGACCGAGTTAGAGGAAGCTGAGGGCATGTAAGAGATGAAGGACAAGATGGGAAGACATGCATTACCAGGGTGAGACTGTGAGGGCCTGGGCAAGGGGAGCATTCTCCCATAGACTGATGACACCATCTCATATTTGTAAGGTTCTTTATCATTTACAAGCTGGGTTAAAACAGTTAGTCTTGTTTCAGATGGATTCAGTTCCCAGTGCTCAGCTAGAGCTTCCAGGCTGGCAGTCTCACTGAGGCAGTGACCTCTGACGAACACAGGGAGCAGTAACTGTGGCCAAATAGGGTGAAATCTACTCAGCCACCAGCTGGGCACCAACAGCCCAGATGAGCCCTATTCTGCATGCTGATTAATATAAATGAGTGGCTTTGATATAGCCATGGCTGGAGTCTACGAAAGAAGGCTCACCACTGCATCCCATCAGACCAGGACCAGGTTTTAATGAAGACGCTGATGAAAGGTCTCCTGCAATAAACACACCACAACCTCAGAAGTTCTGGAGGAAGGCTGTTTGAAGGGAGACTTTTCAATGCTGCCAGGTGGGCAAGGCCCTGTGTTTCTGTGGGAGGGGTGACAATCTGTTCTATTGAGCTGAAGTTCTGACTAAGGAGGGGCAGCAGGAAAAAAATGGCACAACCATCAGGACAGGTGCAGCAAAAACTCTGCAAATTGATAATCTTCACCTTTAATTTAGAGCAGCTGATGCAATGCTTAATAAACTACCGATGACATAAAAGGTTTTTATTAAAACTTCAGTTATAAATGAAAGTATAAAATCTCAACAAATACAACTTGAAATAAACCCACAAGCTCAAGAAAGTAGAGTACAAAGTGCTGAGATTTCATTCTGTATCAGCTAGGTCACTCACTGCATAAAGACTTGATGATAGCCTACAATATGGCTGGCACTGTCCTCATAAAACTAGTCTCATTAAGTTACAGTTCCTTTAATAAGGATCAGCAAGAGGGCTCATGGGCAAAGGTGCTTGCTACCAAGCCTGACAACCTGCGTTAAATCCCGAAGGTCCACATGATGCAAGATTAAAGTAACTTGGCAATGAGACGCTTGTGTAGTCAATGTGCGCCACCACATCTTTTTAAAATTTAATTTATTTATTTTTTACATACCAATCTCAGTTCCCCCCTCCCTCCTTCCTACCCCTTCCCTTTCCCCCTACCCCACTCTGAATCTGCTCCTTAGGGAAGGTAAGGCCTTCCCTAGGAAGTCAACTAAGTCTGTACCATCACCTTGTTGAGCAGGACCAAGTGCCACCAAGCCTTTAATCCTAGCACTGATGCAGAGACAAGTGGATCTCTCTATAAGCATGAGGCTAGCCTGGTCTACACAATGAGTTCCAGAAAAGCCAGGGCTACACAGTGAGACATTGCGGATGTGGGGTATATGTGTGTGTGTGGGGGGGTGGTGTCTCTATCTGACTAGCAGACTGCTGAAACAATGGGCCCCATAGAAAGGAGAATTTACCCAGGAATCTCAAGCTGGGAGAAGGAAAAGGCCAGCAGAGGGGGAGCTTGTCTCCCAGAAAGAGATTTCACAGTTCCAACAACTTGCCGGACCAGCTAGCAGGCTAGGATGGAAGCCCAGAAGCCGCGGAGGATGGGCAGGACTACACCTTGACTAGGACTGCCTAGACAGTCACGTCTTTGGCTCTCTGTCTAAACTCTGATCACTACTCAGGGTTCAGAAGATGGACCTGGGGTGTTTGCTGGATCTCGTTTTTCCTTCTTCCCAATGTGGCCACAAAATAAATCTCCTTTTTCTGCTACCCTCTTTTAGTTTGGCTTATTGAGGACAGGTAGCTGAACCTGTCTCGTAGCACAGATTGTGACCCACAAATTCAATAACATAAGGGGAGAATGGACTTCGGCAAGCAAGCTGTCCTTAGACTTCCACACATGCACTGTGGTGCATTTCCTCCAGACCCCCAGAGTAAATAAAAACCCAAGAATTCCTTTAACTAAGTGGTATCCTTAAAGAGGTTAGTAGTTTCAAACACCATTATGGGACTGTTAGGTTCCCAGAAGCCCATGTATCCAGAAATACACTCAAGGTGGACTGTAGGGCTCATAGAAGTTTTCTCAAAAGTCAGCATTCCTCGGGAACTCATGAGCCTGGTTCCCACCTGCCAAAAGGAGCCAAGAAGGGACCATGGTGTCTATTGGCACATCAAAGTTCATGTGGTCTCCAGGCTCCCTCAGTCTATACTTACAAGTACTTGTTATACATTCAAAGTCCACCCTAGCCTCCTGGCCCTCGGCTCCCTACAGCTACCCATACTCCTTACAATCCAGCTCCCCTTGCCATTCTCTCTCTCCCTATGTGCTATTCTTCATCTCTGCTTTCTCACTGTCTCCACTCTCCAGTCCCTCCACAGATTGGCATGGCCAATATCTGGCTCCTGAGTCTTTATTGGTTAAATCAAATGACTGAGATTTTGTTAAAAACAACAGAAAATATTTTCTTAGCATGAGAGTGGACAATGGCTTAAGAGAAGAAAATGGCTTTTAGATTATATCTTTATTGCTTAGCATAATGCACACAAAATATTGTTGTGTGCAAATACCACTCTACAATGTGAATTAGTTGCATGAAATCATAACTATTTCAAAATAAATTTGAAGTTATCACTTTGTTACATGATCATGCCTATTACCATATGTATTTTAAAGTATTCAGACAATGGAGTCACTTAAGTTTCTTCACAAGCATCTACCACGAAGAGTGAACTCAATGAACTGTACTGTTGCTGGAGTTCTGGAATATGTTTGAGATCCTTTATATCTATGACATAGCTACAAGATCTTGGATTTTTCTAAGTATATCTGACTTTATTAACTTGAGTGTTTTGTTGTTATTCACATACCATGCCATCTTCATGCCAGGATCAAGCTCTATGTTGCCAGTATTGACTCTTTCCTATTGAAATGGATTATTAAAAATGCTGCAGGATCCCTGGCGGTGGCAGGCAGCAGAAACGCTGCAGGTCCCCAAGTGGTGGTAGTGGGCCATGTGGCAGAAGGCAACAGGCCCTGAGAGCAGCCAGTCCCAGCCAGTTCCAGGCAGGGAAACGGCTGCAGGTCCTTGAGCAGTGGCTGGTCCAGGGCAGGGAGACATGCAGGGGCAAGCAAGAGACAGAGACATGGATAGGCACGCCATGCAGAGTGAGGTTGGATATTTANAGGTTGGATATTTATTTAGTGGTTATGGAAGGGAGGGGAGAAGGGGAGAAGAGCGGGGGGGGGGAAGAAGGGAGAGAAGAAGGGGAACCTGCCTCTCTGAGAGGGAGATGGAAAAGAGAACTCAGGCTGGAAGCTGAAGATCAGCCTGTCTCAGCAGATGGGGGAGGGAGTGGGCGTGGCTTGACCTTAAAGAGACAGAACAATCATTACACCTATAGCTCTCAGATTAGAGAATATCTGAACTGTTGAGAATCCAGAAGATGGACATGGTATTCCCTTGATTTTATAGGTAAGAAAACTAAAAACAAAAACTAAGTTTCTTTTGTTACTTCTTTAAAGTACTCTATGAAGTCTCCTTGATATTGTAGTGAAATATTTATCTCACTATTTACAAGTTAATAGTAATTGCTACAAATCCCAGAATTGATAAGTAGTCTGCAGAAAAAGATGGCTGACTTGAACTTCAAATTCTGAGTGTGTTAAACAATGAGTAGAAGTGAAAGAGAATGAGAGAGGAAGAGAAGGATGTGGGTGGTAAGAGAAAAGGAAAACAGCTCAGCTGGTATAATGCTTACCTAGCTTGCATAAAGCCCCTTTTTGTTGTTGTTTTTCAAGATAGGTGTGTATGTGTGTGTGTGTGTGTGTGTGTGTGTGTATAGCCCTGGCTATTCTGGAACTTGCTTTGTAGACCAGGTTGTCCTCAAACTCAGATCCATCTGCTTCTGCCTCCTGGGTGCTGGGATTAAAGAAGAGTGCTACCACGCCCACCAGATTTTTTTTTAAGACAGGGTCTCTATTATGTAGCTCTGGCTGTCCTGATAAAGACCAAGCTGGTCTCAAATTGAAAGATCTGTCTGCTTGTGCCACCTGAGTGCTGAGATTAAAAGCATATACCAGCACATCGGGCAAAGCCTTGGATTTGATCCCTGCACTGCATAATCTGGATGTGGTGGTTTATACTATAATCCCAGCATTTGAAACCCTGCCTTAAACAACAGCAGCAACAGCAACAACAAACCCAAAGCCAAAGTCAGACACTATGTTTTATCTGCTTCATTATATCACACTTCAACTCCATAAAACAGGTAAGTACTACAGTGGGTACACATGTTTGGTGTTTTCTAATCTCCTGTTGACTGACTATTGTATGAGAATGGCCACAGAACAAAGGCAATTAAAGATATCCAGCTGGGTGGGATAGCACACTACTTGGGAGGATGAGACAGGAGGATGGCAAGTTTGAGGGTAGTGCAGGCCACACAATAAGACCCTGTCTCAATTTAAAAGAGAAATGAAAAAAAAGACAAACTGTATGAATAACAACAAATAATTGAATGCATTTCCCAAATGCTTAAAAAGAAACATCCTTGGCACAGCCATACTGTCTAACAACCCCACTTTAATGTTTCCACAGTTATAACATCAGGACTGACCTTGGGGTCAGGCATTTGTCAGTTAATGACCTGTTGGACTAATGGCCTTAAGCTTAGCCTTGGGCACACAACTCCAGCAGGTCATTAGCTGCTAGATGGGCTCTCCCCAGTCACTGTTGCTAAATAAATAAAACCTGCTCCTGGGCTTAGGCTCTATAAGCCAACTTCGGTTGGTAGTGATTTTTTTTCCTTGAGTGTCTCCAACTCTAATAGAGTTAAGAAAATGATGGAAATGCTAAGACAAAATTTATATCAATACAACTGAGCTATTTATGAAAAATGGCCTCAGTGGATACTTTGAGTTCTCTTATGATTTATTTTTCACGTTGGTAGAAAAGAGTAGGTATCTAATTACAAATGCACTGCAGTTTGCAACTATATACACCTGCAAGTCAGTTGTTTGGAGCTTGAACCACACTTTTTTAACGAAACAAAGTTATAAAGAGGTGGCCTACAAAAGATTGGTTACTTCATAACGTCAGAAATGCCATCCTCTTGTAACTAAGAAAGGATGACTAGAAATTCAAACTCTTCTAATATCTGCAGCTAAATAAAGTGTGTGTGGTGTAAACAAATACTTGTTAAATTATCTTTAAACGTTGGCTTAGTAAAAGGATGAGGGTACATACCTGTATACTATTCTAGAATTATTTCATTTTTAGCTAGACTTCCCTATCACCCCCTCTTTTAAAATTTTGAGATAGGGTCTCATGCAGACCAGGCTGGCTTCAAGCTTGTTATGTAATGGACAATGACTTTAAACTCATGATCTTCTCCTGCTTCTACCTCTCAAGTATGAAGATTACTATCATGCATTACCCTGCTTTAATTTCCTTTTTCTTTTCCAATTTCTTTAGCTTTCACGGTGTCAGAGGGTGGTACTCATACCACTGGAGGATAGAAGTAATCATCAGTCTCACCCAGCTGTGAAGTCTGCAAGGTACAACAGTGAACTGGCCTGACAAAATGTGCCGACTGGTGCAATAGTGGCACTAATGTTATGGGAGGAACCGATGACTTTCTGATTGGCTCGAAGGCCCCTCCGTGAGGTGGAACCCATTTCTGGCACTGTTCACAGGGTCAAAAAGGGCTGGACAGTTCAAAGGCACTAGGTAAGAGCCTAATACTATTATACTGCTAAGTGGGCACAGTATTTTAATGACTACCAGTGACTTATTGCTATACTCATAGATCAGTACATCTCCCAACTTTATCAGAAAAGCTCTTGTAGTAAATGGCAATTAACACAGAGACAATCAACTAGTCAACATGCAGAATATATGAGACTATGGAGTGCTTAGTCCTGAATGAACTTTGGGGAATAGGGAGTGGAAAGAATGTTAAGAGCCAGATGTCGAAGATGATTTCAAGGAAACAATGTTTTCCAGATATAACAGGGCAGTTACACATATGAACGCACAGTGATTATGACAGCAGGTGTAAGCCAGACAAAATCCTAGCATAGATGGCGGGCAAGGTGGCCACAAAATTCCACTATTAGCTGTGAAGCTCCTGGCATTTGAAAACTGCTAGAAGAGGGAGTAACAGCTTCCTTTTAAAGCTGGGAGGTCAACCATACTCTGGGTCAGGCTCCACGCCCCCAAGTGCTCAAGCAAAACAAACTGGACTTGATGTGGGGCAGGGGACACATCTCAAAGTTGAGTGGGTAAGTAGGTGAAGAGGGTAGATATGTGAGGAGAACTGGATGAGGGGATAGATATGATAAAAACATATTGTATGAAATTCTCAAAAATGAATTTCTCAAAGAATGTAAAAAAATATTTAAAAAAATCAAATCAAGTGCCAGGCACAACAATATAGATTTTTAATTCTGGCACTTGGGATGCAGAGGTAAAAAAATTTATTTCTTTTATTATTACTGTGTGTGTGTGCATGACGTAGAGGATATGTGTATGTGTGTACCATGGTGCATGTGTAGAGGTCAGAGGACAGCTTCACAGAATCAGTTCATGGGTCCCGGGATTAAACCTCTACCTGCTGAGTCATCTCACTGGCCTTCTCTACATTGGTGGTTTGTAACTCCAAGAAAAGGTTCTTAGCTCGCATTTTTGTTCCGAAAGAACAAGGAAAAATCAAAGAAAAAAAGTGAAGACTTTTTTTTTGCAATAGTAAATAAGAGAAGGGAAGTGGTTTGAATAGGATGTGGAGGCACTTCACAAACCGGCTGAGGGAAAAGAACTGAGGTGTAAGAAACAAAGATGGACACCATGTACAAGCCTGTGGGATGAAGAAAGGATGCAGGTGAAAGAGATACTAGGTGGCAAAGTCAAAGATCCTGAGGACAGGTGAAGCTGTTCATTAATTGTTTGTGAACTCCCCAATCAGGAAATTTCTAGGTAATATGGTTTACAAGGCACAAGAGTTAGGAACAATTCAACTTTGAAAATAGCTTCTTCTTCCCCATAGCTCTGAACAATTTACACCAATGAAAATGGAAGGAGGCAAAGCTGGTTTCGTAAAAATAGAATGGGATCTATAAACATGAAGACAGCTAAATGTGTAAGATGACTGTACCCGGACCTGGTGGTGTAGGCCTGCAATAACAGGCAGATGGAAGCAAAAGAATCTGGAATTCAAGTCATCCTTGATTACAAAGGAGTTCCACACTAGACTGGGCCACATGCAACTATGTCTGAAAAAAGAAGAAAAAGATTACTGTAGCCAGTGCCGCCAACCACAGTGCACACTCTGCTCAACACATTTCAAAAGTTGTACTGCAGAGAATTCAGGGGTTTTGTTTTGTTTTATTTTCTGGGCGAGTTCTGAGTCCACAGTCTTTGCCTCCTCTAGTTTGTTGCCAGATTTCCAGTTTGTCAGGCCTTGAAAGAAACATTCACTTTACATGATGGCAGGTGCTTTCCCTGCCGAAGGAATACTACATTACATTGTTTTCACTAAGAATTTTCATTAGTTAATACAGTCTAAAAGGCACGATATTAGTTTTCTTTCTAGTTTTTTAGTATACTTTACATATACTAATAATTTATTACTTTAAAAGTGAAGGAAGCAGACTCAGAAAATGCAGTTTATTTGATATGTGTCTATGTTAGCAAATGATAAGTAAAGAGCAGAAGAAAATAATTTGTTTTGGAATTCTGAAGTATTTTCATGATGGTACTTCCACTTTTCTATTTAATTCACATAGAAAAGGTCTCTTATTGTTATAATAGCTAACAGTCTCCTTTTATATAGATTTACTCTGGCCATGAATATCTATACATGAGTGGGTTATATGTAGGGCAGAACACTAATCTTGGGTGTCAAACTGAAGATGCTTAAGATATTAACACAATAATTGCCGAGTGTGTGGTGGCACATGCCTATAATTCTCAGTAAGTAGAGACAGGAGGATCAAGAGTTCAAGGTCAACCTCAGCAACAAAGAAAGTTTGAGGAGATCTTGGCCCACATGAGACTATGTCTCACAAAAGACCCACCACCAAATAAATAATTTCTATAAGTAAAATATGCTAGTAAAGGAACAAATGCACATTGTCATATAATGCCTTTCTAGACCTCTGATCCTGAATGCCAGGACAAAGCCTAGGGCCTGTAAGTACTCTCTACCATTGATCTAGATCTCCGACCTCCAAAGTGCCAATATTAAATGTAGATGACAGGAAAAGGGGAAACCTTAAGTTCATGTAATAGAGTATGGCTTTAGATTTCACTTTTGATATCATTTAGAAGGTAAAATTAATGATAACAGACAGTACAAACTAGGGAGATGGCCTGGCTAGTAAAGTTTCTGCCATGGGAAGATGAAGGCTTGCTTTCCAGCATCCATGTACCATTCCTATGTGGCAGAGCATTCCTGTAACCCCAGAATAGTGGAGGTGCAGAGAGGAGGCTTGCAGGCTAGCCAGTTGAGCCAATCCCCAAGGTCCAGACTCAGTGGGAGACCTTGCCTCAAGAAGCCTGAGTGGTGGCTAGTGGTACACGCTTTTAATCCTGGCATTCAGGTGGCAGAGCAAGGCAGATCTCTGTCAGTATGAGGACAACCTATTTTGTATAGTAAGTTCTAAGACAGCCATGGATACAGAGTGAGCTCTGTGTTAAAATATATAAGTAAACAAATAAATAAAAATTAGGGAGAGAGCAACTGAGGAAGAACCTGACATTGATATCTGGCTTTGATATATGTATATGCATATGCCATCCCTCTCACACCCACATGTGTGTACACCCAAATAAACATATACACACAAATATATGTATATAATAACACAAATATATATAATGTACATACACAAACATATAAAAAGAGATTTATATGCATAAACGAACATATTTACACAAAATTCCCCCTGTAAACAGCATATTTATGCCTGTAGGAAGACAAAATTAACATAAGGAGACATATCATTCGGTAAGGAGTACATCTGTGCTGCCAGTTATTTAGAACTATAAGTCACTAATGCTTAATAGGACAGCACCCAAGAGTGACATCATAACAATGCTCTTGGGTGTCAGGCAAGAGCAGACTGACTCATCTCAATGAAAGTTACTGCGGGGTGGGGGGGTGCAATGTGAATTTATTTCTTTAAATGTTAGGCATATCACTATAAAGTAAGGACTCTCTTTCCTCTCCATCTCTCTTTCTTTCTCTCTCTCTCTCACACACACATGGGGGGCAAATATTACTCTCTAAAATAGTCTTACTTGCACTATGGCATAATCTTAAAATAGAAATCTAGTCTAAATAAACACCAAAGAAAACCTGTAAGGACAAGTTATAGCAGCTGGAGAGATGGCTCAGCAGTGTAGAGCTCTTACCATTCCTGTGGAGGACCCAAGTTTGGTTCCTGCACCCACAAGTAGCTTGTAGCCACTGTAATTCCAGTTCTAGGGGAGCTGATGGCTTCTTCTCATCTCAAAGGGCTCTTGTATGCATGTGGTGCATTCGCACTCACATAATTTCACACACTACACATACATTTTTAAAAAGTCTTTAAATTATAAATTATAGTGTTTCTATTTTATCATCCTCCCTCTAATTAAATGTCTCTGTGATAACTTGATGCTCAGAAACTAGAAGTTTAGATTCAGGAATGGGCACACATCAGAGCCTTATAGCATATCCTACAAAGCAACTATAACAATGGTGTGAGGATAATTATGGCTTCAAAGACTTGAGGTTTTTAGTCCAGGTCTTTTACATAATGAAGTACTAAAATAAAAAGTTCCATAATTGAATGAGTGAAACCCCAATCATTAATTTTTAAAGTTACTCTTGAATTCAAAATCTTGTTAATTTGTATTTGTGACTCCATCTATAATAAGAAGACTACTATCTCAGGATTAAATACCAATTTCTATATTCAGGAATATTTAAAAACCTAAGTGTTACCTAAGGCAATTATCTCGAAGCCCCCTAATATCTTTAGGGAAAAGCTGAAGGGAGAATAATCGACTTTGCTAATTTTACCCTTGGCAATTATAAAACAGGTCTGAATTTTATCTGACTGTAGAAAACTTCAGCTAACAGTCTGCCCCTGGAGGCAGAGAAACATACTATAAAGCTTGTACACAAACCCACTAGCAGAAAAACTGGAAACCAGTAGAATGGATAAGCCATAAAATACTAAAACTGCTGTAAACATGACAACTTTCATCATCAAGTTAAACAGACCCTCAAAAAAAAAAAGCAGGCTGTTACCACGAAAACCAGTGACATATTAGAAACAAATTCTGTATCACGTTCTGCCTGATCTCTCATTACTGTGGTGTCTATTTTGTCTTTATTGACAACTTTTTTCTTATTAAGGGAAATTAAAACATTAAATAAAACCTAAGTATACCAAAATAATAATCATTTTTAGATGTAAGTCTTGTTTAATAAAATAGGTCCTCTTCTATAAAATACTCATATTCCTTTAAATACTATTCTGAGGAAAACAGAACCAAGCATTTCACTGAAAGGGCTGCTTCTAAATATGGGGAAGTGTTTTGTCAAAGAGAACTCTTGACTTCACAGCTTTGTTTCCCCACTGTCTCTGCAGTTCAGAGTACTGTTTACACAATTTAGACCTCATCTATTATGATCAATGAGGGCTGTGAAATGCCTAGATTTGGAGCTCAATCACGGACTGACCTGGTACTCTAGTTCCTTCATAGACAATGAGTTGGTGAGGCACCTCTTTTGGAAATGAGCCTGCAGAACCTTCAGAGACCCTTTCAAGAAGAAGGCAAGGAAGGTTCATATTTGGAATGAACAGGGGGATGCACAGGATAAGCTTAAGTTTAGCGCAACCATCCAACTCAGAAAGAAACATATTATTGTCTAAAAAGGAATTTTTTTTGCTGTGCTCAATACAATGCAAATGTGAAGGAGTGATGTGCACAGAGGCTGTGGAGGTACAGGACCCCCAAAGGGAGGGGTCCTGGTCATTCTTATTTCTCGGGCAACTGTTGTTGGACATGTTGAGGTTTCTTTTTTCTTTTTTCCTGGTCTTCTCTTTGTAAATCAAGTCATGCTGCTGAAATCCGGTGCCTAATGGAGCAGATGGTGGAGGTCTTAGGTTCTGGAACACGTATAGTGATGCCTTTGAATGCTAAACACCAAGAACAGATTTCACAGGCTGTGAATCCGACTTGATTTTGATGGTAATAAAACGTTCATTTTCACTAAATTCAAACCACAGTGAAAAAAGAATATATGACTGACACAAGCTAGTTCAGGAAAAAGAATGCTTTAAATATTATTTCCACAAAGGGAAGTAGCTTACATCATTATGGCATAACTGTACACAGCACCTTTTAAGTGGCTGGGATAACACTTCATAGTGCTGTGCTTAACTGTCAAGTGTGAAAGCCTGGGTTCATCCCAGTGCTGCAGAGTACTGCAAAGCAATTCAAACTGACAATGAGAGGAAAACAAAGAAATTCTTCTCAAAGTATTGAGCCTTCGTTCCTTTTCTAAGGTAAGACCATGTTGAGGCTACTTCCCAAAATACAGAAGTAGGTACAATTAAGTAACAGATCTAGAATGTTTCCTGCCTTCGCATCTTTGGATCTAATCCTTTTCGGCTACTGTTTATGCCTACAGGTTATCATGTGCTGAAAACTCTACCAAACTCTCACATGTGGAGGCATTCCCTTCTCCAAGTAGGGCCCATACTTCTCATAGATCACAGCAGGTCTGGTAGAAAGGCAAGACAGACCACGGGGTCAGTGACTCCCAGGGACAATTAAAGACTCACTCTTGCTTTAACATGTGGATCCCATCGATAAAATTAGTAAGACTCAACCAAGTACATGATACAAATAGAGGAGAAAGGAGTCTGAGCTAGTTCAACTGGGAAGAGATCTGAGGCTCTTCATCTGTCTCATGCAGTTAATTAATTATCCCTGTGTGGGTAGAAAACAGACATTCAGCATTTTCATATTATATTCTCCTTTAAAAGCAATGGATCCTCGTATGTTGAACTAGCCCTGCATTTCAGGGATGAAGCCAACTTGATCGTAATGGATAATATTTTTAA